>JAVTVY010022862.1:0-97538 GCA_036873755.1 Hanleya hanleyi
CAGTAAATGTTATTCTGCTTAATTACAATAAATGTACTTCCTTTGAATGTTACAATAGCAGCATCGCTACTGTTTTGAAGTAAAGCAACATGTAATGCTTCAGCCAGTGTTAAGAACTGCAGTTCATCTAGGGTTTCTCTTGTATTGCCCAGTGTTCCCATCAGTGATTCTTGAAATGCGACATTGTACAGATTACCATTTGTATATTCCACTGACCCACGAATGTCATTAATGGATAGGAGCTCATGATGGATTGTGCTACTTCGCTGCAAAAATTCATACATTTCGTTTCCATTTACAAGTATATTGTCTACGTCATTTGATGTCCAAATTGTTGTTGGTTTCTCTTGACTGTATATGAGAGCTGATAGACTATTCATTACACACTGTTTACCAGCATTGTCCTGAAATCTTGGATGGCTTTGGTCGAAATGACCCTGTATTGGTACTGGCAAACTCGAAATATCTGTGTTTCCTTCGAATCTATGTTGTGAAATCATACCCGGACACATTTTTGCTGATTCATGTTCTCCTTCAGCATCTACAACATCATCATGATGAGTGTCATGTGTTGAAACAAATATTTTGTCCATTTGTTTATCAACAGGAAGTTCAGGTATGCAAGGTTTGCATGGTTTTGTATGTTCAGTGGTTGTAATAGATTTATTCAATAGCTTGTTCATAGTTCTTGAAGTGGTTTGATTTGTTCGTTTGTTCTCAGTACTTGCAACTTTTGTACATAATTTCGACACCACTGCATTGCACGGTGGCAATGGCACCCTCGGTGAGGTGCAAACGGAAGGTTCCGAGTCAGTGGCGGTCGTCTGCCCTGCACCATCAATTCTACTATCCGGTGTAGCTGATGGTGGCACACTCGATGGTGTACAGACGCACGGATGCGAATCAGACCTCGGTGGGACATCCCCGTGTGAGATGGACAGACTTCCCTGAGGAGTTGTCAACCTCTGGGCATTTGAAGATTTTCCCTCCAGAAGGGATGGTTCTTCCAGACCATGGAATGATGAATGAGATTTCTCCGCCCTCCTCTGTCTCATCCGTGATTTCTGTTGCACAGCCTGTCGCCTTGAAGATTTGCGTTTCCCTCCCATGCTGTGAAACATATACATCCACAAAAACTTGTAAGGCTAATGTCAACGTATGATGGTGACAATTTGACAAATTTACTGTCTGTCCCAGATAATATATGCGAGATGTTTTCGGCGATATTTCAGAGGCAATTTATTTGACGATATTGGAACTTCACACAGGAGATAAACTAATAAGTTTTCAAATGAACCCAAAATACCCCCATAAAAATATGCAGTTGATAAACAACAATTTTATCTCCTGAATATTTTTATAGACAAAGGTTAACAATGCAATGACTCTACCTGGACTGCATGTTGTTTGTATTGTTGCAATAGCCATAATACTGTTCATGTATAAGTCATCATTGTTGTATAAAGTGGTGTAGGCAAGTTACTCCTACTCTGCAGGAGTGCATATCCCCCCACCCCGGTATACGCTTATGAATGTATCAGTAACTTTAGAACAAAATTTGTGTTAGTATAAGTTGCAAAAGTAAGCTCATTAGCCTGATGAATGGGGTCGAAATAACAGTAGGTGCCAAATACAAGGATTTCAGACTAAAATTAAGGGGAGTAACTGAAGAAAACATCGAATCAGCTCAAAAACAGTTTGTTCAAATCTACACATGGTACCGATCATATGTACCAAATTGCAAAAGAATCCATTCAAAAGTCTGGGATGAGTTGCATTCATGAGGACAGTAGGCAGCAAATAAAACATTTCAGACCAAAATCAAGGGGAGTAACTAAAGAAACTGTGGAATCAACTCGAAAAAAGTTTGTACACATGTGCACCAATCATTTCAAAAGAATGCAATGAAACCCCTAGGACGAATAAAAGGATTCCAGCTAAAAGGATTCCAGACCAAAATCAAGGGGGGGGGGGGCAACTCAGGAAAACGTCGAATTGGTTCGAAAAAAGTTCATGCGCATCTACACATGATATCATGTGTACCAAATTTTAGAGGAAACCATGGAAAACTCTGGGATGAGTTGCGTTCACAAAGTCAGCAGGTGCCAAATACAATGATTTCAAACAAAAATCAAGGGGAGTAACCCAAGAAAATGTTGAATCGGGCTGAAAAAGGTTTGTGTACATCTACATGTGATACCGATCATGTGTACCAAATCATGTGGGTGCCAAATACAAGGATTTCAGACTAAAATTAAGGACAGTACATGTAACTCGAGAAAACGTGGAATCGGCCCGAAAAAGCTTCATGCACATCTACACATGATACCGATCATGTGTACCAATTTTCAGAATGATCCATTGAAAACCCTGGGACGAGTTGCGTTGACAAAGACAGTAGGTGCCAAATACAAGGATTTCAGACCAAAATCAAGGGGAGCAACTGAAGAAAACGTGTAATTGGGCCGTAAAAAGTTTGTGCACATGTACACATGGTACCGATCATGTGTACCAAAATGCAGAAGAATCCATTGAAAATTCTGAGCCAAGTTGCTTTGACGAAGACAGTAGATGCCAAATACAAGGATTTCAGACGAAAATCAAGGGGAATAACTCAAGAAAACATTAAATCGAGCCGAAAAAAGTGTGTGCACATCTACACATGGTACCAATCATGTGTACCAAATTTCAGAAGAATCCATTTAAAACTCTAGTACGAGTTGAGTTGACGAAGACAGTGGGTGCCAAATACAAGGATTTCAGATCAAAATCA
The DNA here is from genome assembly GCA_036873755.1 of Hanleya hanleyi. Classification (NCBI taxonomy): domain Eukaryota; kingdom Metazoa; phylum Mollusca; class Polyplacophora; order Lepidopleurida; family Hanleyidae; genus Hanleya; species Hanleya hanleyi. Next base: position 2,774 of record JAVTVY010022862.1, read on the forward strand.
AGGGGAGTAACTAAAAAAAAACGTCGAATCGAGCAAAGAAAAGTTCCTGCGCATCTACACATGGTGCCGATCATCTGCACCAAATATCAAAAGAATCCACAGAAAACTCTAGGACGAGTTCCGTTGAGAAGAAGTTTACGGATGGACGACGCCATACCATAATACGTCCCGTCAAAATTGACGGGCATATAAAAAGTACCAATTCTATTCCAAAGTATCAATAAATTCCTCAACAAATCGCGAAAACAAGAATTAGATGGGAGATTTGTAGATTAAGTCTGCATGATATAACATTGCCAGATCAACGTCATCGTAGCCCCAAATAACATGGTAGGTATTGGTGATTTCGTCAACTCCCAACAGATTTTAATGAAATATGGGGGGAAAATTAGTATTTTTTAGTTCATATAGTATGTGAAGTTTCAATGCTGTACGATAAATTGTCTCCGAAATATCGCCAATAACGTCTCGGAATATATTATCTGGGATAAACAGTTGTTGTTGTTGTTGTTGTTGTTGTGCCGTCACAAGATGACACTGCACTGACATGGCAAGCAAACCGTGACCTCGCCGTAAATAATGTTCGGTACAGATAATTATTTGTAAATATTACACGAATTTTCATTAAAAAAATACATTCTGCTTGCCCTGATAAGTTTAATCACGTTGCAAGTTTCATTTCTGTGAGACCTAAAAAGCACAGGTCGCCGCGTGTGCGGGTTGGGCATGAACACATGAACAGTTGAACGTGCGACATAAGGCAAGCGCATGCCCTCCACACAAAAAAATCAATATTTCAAACTACGGTACCGTACTTCCGTGTTTCATCAGTCTTATCAATGAAATTATCCGTTATGTAGTTCAGTGATGTGCGCTAACACGCTTGGGACTATTTATTTTATGTCAATTATGAATAAACAATACGAGAGAACTGATCAGCGAACTTACTTCTTTAAAATGGCTGCCGAATTGGCATAAAAGTCTATCCCATAATAATAATACGGTACTCTCAAGTCAGCCAATCAAAGCTGTCGTTGGAAGAAATCCCTCACGCCCCAAGTTGAAATCCTGCCAATATTAAGATGGGCACTGCTGTCTGCTCAGTTAAAACGTCTATTAGTTTACAATCTGTTATAATCGCATTGTGTTCACTTTGGTACGTAACTCTTGCTAAGTTTATATTGCTAATGATACATTTTCGGCCTCATGTCCAATTTTAAACAAATTGGCGACGACCAGAAAAATAAGAAACAACATATTAATATTCCTAAACCAGTGACTGTCTCTACCAATCTGTAGGGGACAGTGGGACAAGCTTCACTATGGGCTTGGGATTAGTTCTCGTACGCCCTTCAGGGTTTATTTTAATTTCATATGGAAGTAATTTCTTGAGAGACAAAAAAACTGGCATGGCTAATGAGGGGTTCAAGACCCTTCACTCGGAGGGGTTTCGCGGGTTACGTGACCTTTCCCTGCACGTACGGAAGCAGTGATTATCATGAGTTTTCAGGTAGGTAGCCTACCTCTAATCGACGAGAAACAACTTCTCATACAGCAGATGAAAGCCGCAATTTCATGCTGAATTGTTGTAAATATCATTGTTCATGCATTTAAAAAATGATTTAAGTAGTTTGAGAAGGAATAATATACAATAATTGAACAATTTATCAATCTAACCTGTTCACAATGGAACACTGAACAGTGACCGTCATTATTTCGACGGAAAACGAGATTATTTTACCTCCAGAAAATCTTCGGCAGTCATCGGAAGTATAGCTCGGTGGCCGTCAATAGCCGATAGTGTACTAACTAATCATCCGATTTTAATTTTAATAATATATTTGGAACCCTCGAGAAATACTCGTTCCAGAAATATATAGATTGATATATTTATGCTATTTAGGACAACAAATTCAACCGAAAGAGGACACTGATTTACTGGAGATGTAGCACAGAAATAATAAACTTCTGGAAATTCAGAATTTTCGCCTGTTGGGACGTTAAGAACACTGTTCTGGACGTCAGGATGCCTGTTGCAATTTTACCAGGATTGCACCCCGCTCCACCCCCCACCCTTGTAACAGCCTCCTCTGTAGGAACTTCTGAAAACTTGTTTCCTTACAAATTAAAATTATGACCAAAAAGTGATTCTTAAGGCCCTTAAGGGCGTGGGTCTTAAGGCATATTGCCAACTAGTGTATTATATTTTTGTTCACTCATAGAAAAAAATGATCTTAACATGGCCACTTGGCTATTAAAGTCTCGAATGGGACCTAAACAACGATGAATGCACAACTAGGATGCAAGGGGCTATAACATCTGTACAGGATGTGAGGAAGACACATTCCGTAGTTATGGAGATTTAAAGATACACGGTAACAAGGGTTCAAGAGGAAATTTTTATCAGGAAATTGAAGATGGCCGCCTGGAGAGCATGTTGAATTTTCAAATCTGACCAAAAAAAGGGCATTTTGCACAACTATACTACAAGGTGGACCTTTACAAATACGACAATAAAGATTAATACGAAAATTCAGGATGGCCTGAGAATTCATGATCACAAAGTTTCATGGGGAAATCCAAGATGGCGGCCTGGTGGCCATATTGGATTTTTGAATCCGGTCAAAAAAGTTATCTTGCACTTCCTGAGAAATCATGATAAAGTTTCATGGGGAAATCTAAGATGGCCGCCTGGTGGCCATATTGGATTTTCGATTCAGACTGTAAAAGATATCTTGTACGACTAGACCCTAAGGGGAACCTGTGTACCAAATTTGAGAAAGATCCACGCAATACTTCCTGAGAAATGACAATAACGAAGTTTCATGGGCAAATCCAAGATGGCTGCCTTGTGACCATATTGGATTTTCGAATCGGACCAGAAAAGGTATCTTGCACATCTAGACCCCAAGGAGAACCTGTGTACCAAATTTGAGAAAGATCCATGTAGTAGTTCCTGAGAAATCGCGATAACAAGGTTTCATGGGGAAATCCAAGATGGCTGCCTGGTGGCCATATTGGATTTCCGAATAGGACCAGAAAAGTTATCTTGCACAACTAGACCCCAAGGGGAACCTGAGTACCAAATTTGAGAAAGATCCATGCAGTAGTTCCTGAGAAATCCCGATAACAAGGTTTCATGAGGAAATCCAAGATGGCTGCCTGGTGGCCATATTGGATTTTCGAATCGGACCAGAAAAGGTATCTTGCACAACTAGACCCCAAGGGGAACCTGTGTACCGAATTTGAGAAAGATCCATGCAGTATTTACCGAGAAATCGCGATAACAAGGTTTCATGGGGAAATCCAAGATGGCCGCCTTGTGGCCATATTGGATTTTCGTGTTGGATCAGAAAAGATATCTTGCACAACTAGACCTCAAGGGAAACCTCTGTACCAAATTTGAGGAAGATCCATGAAGTAGTTCCTGAGAAATCGCGATAACAAGGTTTCATGGGGAAATTCAAGATGGCCGCCCTGTGGCCATATTGGATTTTCGAATCAGATCATAAAAGGTATCTTGCACAACTAGACCCCAAGGGGAACCTGTGTACCAAATTTGAGAAAGATCCGTGCAGTAGTTCCTGAGAAATCGCGATAACAAGAATTGTTTACGGACGGACGGACTGACGGACTGACTGACGGACGGACGACGGACCACGGACGAAAAGTGATTTGAACAGCCCACCATCTGGTGATGGTGGGCTAAAAAGCTCATTTTTCTGAAAGACGATTCGCTATGGCAATGCAGTATATTGGGAATGAGCTTAATTACTTCGACGTCCTTTTTTTTTGAGAAATGGTATAGCATACTATATAACTTAATATTATATCAGACCACAATACATACTGAAAGGACACAGACAATGACAGACATATTCCATCCCCCGGACAATTTCCCCTCGGATAAATTTCCACGGGACAATTTCCGTCCGATAAATTCCCCGTGCCCAGTACAATTTTCCCCCGGAAATCCCCACTACTATAAAAATGTCATTTTGTTCTATTTTCGGTACATTCAGAAAATTGTAGAAAATGTTTTGATGGAGTTTGAACTGATATAATGAAAACATAATCTGTTATGTGGAAATTCATGTTTTCGACCTTTTTTGGTGTGAGGAAATGAAAGTGTCTTATTCAGGGCCATTATATAAATATACATGTATATGAATATAGTATTACACACTTCGTTATTGTATTAGAACTTCCTTGTCATGCTTAACAAATTCTGTATCTTCACGCATGTACATTTATAAGCGGTTAAATAGATATTCATGCATTAACCCGGTGAAATTTATCCGGTGGAATACATATTATATACATTCAAGCTCATGTTGTATTATTATTTCAGAATGTCTTCATCCTACGTTGTGCTATCCTTTTACAATCCTGTCATCCTACAAAACATGTACTATGAGATTAGTACGATTATGAGACACACAAATAGCTCATAATCTTGCCATTCAATAGCCACGTTCCGTGTTTGCGATAGAAGTGAAGAACTTTGCAATATTTCCTTTGTTTGGCAGTATTTTGAGCACCTGTATAACTGTTTATCATGTCATGTTTAAGATCCGACGGTAATGAGATTATGGCTCTCAGAAAAATACAATACCTGTAATTCCCTTTCCTGGGATTATGCGGGGTGGGAGGGGATTATGGGGGGGGGGGATATAAATTGACGATGGGGAATTGCACTGAGGAATTTATCCGGTGGAATACGTCCTGGGGTAATTGCCTAGAGAGGGAAGATTGTCCTACAGATGTTCAGCTACTGGTTCGTATAATTTCACTTTACCCTATCTTATAACCCAGGACAATCATTTTGGACTGGTGATAGTTGGTTTATTTCCATGTAGTATTTGATAAATTATATATTATTCTAAGCTTAATGACAGTTTCACTGAATACTGGGAAAATATAGTAAAATTGTGTCAGGAATCGCCAGCTCAAAATATTGTCGTGGGTTGGAAAAGTAGGGCAAAGTGAAATCATACGAACCAGAATCTGATCAGATGTAGCCACGGGTTACTGCACAGACAGGCTCTCCTTTGTTATCTCAATATTGTGCAACATGCGGATTATTATCAAACACGCCATTATCCATTCTCATGGCATCAGATTGTATATCTCCTTCTGTCATATATACCTATATCTAGTTTACCGACGGTTTGGATATTATATTCACCAAATATGTATCTGGACGTATACATGGCATGTAAGAAGTTGAGACAATTGATAGCATGTGTCCCCTCCCTTCCCCATTTTCCATCCCCTTTCACACGCTTCTTATCCTCCCATTTGTCCGCAGCACCCAGTAGATTATGGAGTTATTGGAACTGAAATCACACGCACGTGTTCACAGACAGTCTCCCAGTCACACAGACGTGTATTACCATGATATCAACTTGAATGAACCTGTTAGTCCATGTGGATTTATGGATAGTAACAGGTTTGACATCGCGATGATCACTCATACAAACTGTTTGCACGCGAGTCAAAATTAGTTAAAGCTGCCAAACAGCCTGTTTCTCTTGTGAGATAAAGACGAGAAAATTTTGTTGTTGGTGTTACTACAGCTGAGTACGTTTTCCCGTACGTGTTTAAGAAATTCAAACTGAGGTTTGTATTGTTATAGACGGTTAGCTTATGAAAGCGCTTTCTGTTTTAATATCTGCGCCCGCTGATTCTTGTGTTTGCACTGACTGTGGCGTCAGCAAGTTAGTTATTATTATTAGTAACTATTCTTTCCATTATCTAACTAGTCTTAACTATTTAAAGCGATATTTCATTCTGCTCTCCTATTTGAAAGTCCACCACACGGCACTTTCGAACTCATTCTAAGATTTCACAGATTCGTCTTGTTGGGCGCTGAACATTTACTCTAACCTACATTTTCAACCATGTCACTGCGAAGAAGAATTGCTGATAAGTGCGAGTTTTAGCACGTGGATTTATTAAACATATCGGTGATTGTTCATTAAACGACACTCCAATACGGTAACTGTTTCAATCCGAAAATCACTAGTACTCTGTACGAGTAATTACACTGTGAAATATTGCGAAAATTATATCGTAAATAAATTGTGAATGATCCTGCAGTGTTCCTTTGTAATTCATACATGTATACATGTATGTGTTCTTTGTGGTATTTCTGATGTAATTTCCATACCAAGGCGCGCATTCATCAAATTTTGTATTGACGGAAAGACTCACCACATTAAAACTGTCCATTTGAACGGAAAATAGCTATAAATGGAGATGTGTTTGTGCCATGGGAGGGAAAGATTTACAAGGCGACCATCCTGGGTTTATTCGATTTTCGTTTTGTGTTCATCAATACATTCTTGAGTGTGTCCTTTTCCCTTGAGACTAGGTACGTTTTCGTCAAGGGTAGGATCTCTCTACATCGATGCCGCCCTTCGGGTCGGTTGCATGTACGTATGTTTCTGGGAATCAATTATTTCAATTTATAGATTCTGAAACTTCGAGACTATTTGTTTGATTATATTAGAGCACTATTTGTCACATTGTATATATGACCGATAGCTCTGATATACATTATCTATTTGGTATTCAAGGATGATTAAATAATTGGTTATTCAAGCTGATTCTTAGGGCCTTTAAGTGCATTGTAATTAAATATTTATGAATTGATCGCTAGCCGAAGCACTAAAGTAAGATTCGATTTGAGCACATGTACACGTATTTAACAACCTAAACGCCCATGTGTTTATAACCTAAAAATCAATATGATTAATAGACGAGCGGCCGGGACCCTGTTTTGGGGAATAAAATGCACCCTCCGTACACAGAGGCAAACTATATATCATTTGAAAGCTTAGACTCTCTTCTTGCAGATGAGGTAGGATGTGGTGGTGAAAACTATTGCCGTATGCTGGAAAAATTAGGAAATACAACAACCGTTGGATTGCTCCTTTCTACTTTTAAAATGGGAGTATAGGTATTAAAATGACTATATCTTCACTCCTGCCAGGCATAGGGAAAAATGGTTGGTGTCATCTGATTACGCAAAGGTTCTTCAATCTTCTAATATCAAAAACAAATTTGAGGTCATTGACCTGTGACGTCACAGAGGGGCCATCTCCAAAATACAATTAAATTGCGTCAAACGCACTAAAAACCATGTCAAAAGTTTGTTGTGGGTAAAATACTTCACCGTTAAATGGCCAAAATTATTCTTATGTGGAATATAGTCATCGGTCAAATACTTCGGCAAAGATTTGGTGCAATTACCTTTTAAATCCTCAATTTAACGAGCGTCATTCACCATAGTATATTAGGTAAAAAACACTAACTACTGCATTAAACGAGCGGCGATTGCAAAAAACGCCTCATTTTAACAGTAAAATGCACCCCTCCCCACACGGTCACATCCTATAGTGTGAGGTAGCAATTTCCTCTCTATTAAACGGGGAACCGATTGATAACAGTTATGTTAAGATATCTTGAATCATGATGTCACTTGGGGGTCATCTCCAAATTCCGAATGAAATATTTTCTAAATACACAATTATGGTTTCTTTACTAAGTTATTCAATGTAATGAAATTCATATAATTATGCCAAGTTATTGTCAGCGGTACTGTGTATCATTATATGAAAACTACAGGCTATTTAAGGATTCTCACTACCTTAGAAAATAGAATATGTGAACAGGAAGTATCTCAAAATTATACATTTTCTATGTCTACTAAGCGTTTATCTAAGATTGCCAAACATCTGACTTCAGCAATACTTGATATGAATGTTTTATGATTTAATGTGTATATTTCAATGTTTTCCTTTATCTCTTGTTAATTTTAAAGCAATATCAAAGGTTATCTTGATTATCGTTGTGAGTGGGGTTCATCTCATAATTACTATTGCATTTGCATGTTTTCCCGCAATAGGTTCTTTGTAATCTACCACATTTGATAAGATTTGTGGATACAGTATTCTATAAATTACTCTTTACAGGTCCCTTATTTTCCACCTTCTTGAAAATTTCAAAACTATTCAGGGGGTCATCTAAACTTAGTATTAAAATTGTCACATCAAGAGTACTTGTACAGTTTAATATCATACAAGAAAATGTCCATAAACAAACCGACTCTCCAGGTATGTTCTGATCCTACAACAGCCTGAGTATAGGACATCACTATATGTACTCATGTACCTTAAAACAGCCGTTTCGGATATTTGTCGAGTATATATTCTGTATATCCCAAGCATAACTCTCAACAAGGGTCAGGCCTAATCTTCAAGAAATCAATATTAATGATATATTATCTCCAATATTATGATCTCGACTGTGCTGCTGTACAGTATTATTCCGGTTGTTAATGATGTCAGGGCAGAACTATCGATTCTAATGACGTTTCTGCTGTAGCGTTGTTTAATAGCGCTATTTTTTCAGATATCGTCCCCAGTTTCCAAGATCCATAATGTCCAAGTCCTCTGTAGAATTATTACTATTTTTCATCAAAGTTGTCAGGACAGAATTCTCGATTCTCGAGTTCTGTAGGTATTGAAATATATCAATATCAATTGGAGATTTATCTGCTTTGACACATTTCATGTGTATGCTGTTTCTCTCAATGTCTTTATATGAACCTGTAAAAGAGGGCTATATCGTCAAGCGTCTCCAGTCGAATTTTCTCAAATTTGACGATACATATCGCATGTTGAACGTGCAAGATCTATGACGCTACGTTTCGTAACTAGTATGTCTAATTCCGCTTAACCCGGGGCTAGGAATTGTATGAACGTATGTATTTCAACATCCTCATAGTTTTCATATGAACAGACACAATCAAAGCGTGACTGAGATACATCATCTTCTAGATACCGACTTAACAACGTATATCATATAGATTAAGAATACTCATCAGCGATACGAATTTGATATTTTTGGGACATCATGATATCTTGCTGGCATCATTGAAAACTGTTGACCGCTTCTGTCTTGCAGGAAATCAGCCTAGTTTTACGCATATTATGATTTGTCCTTATAATTTAGTGCCATTGTTATTTTCTGAATTGGGCCATCGGATTATTGACGCGGAAATCCTTTAATGGACGACGGCTGAATATTGAATGACAGATTAAACGCTTGTATTCCACAGTTTCCAGTATCGATAAGGTGCATTTTTTGTAGAGTATTATTACTGTGGGATTTTTTTTATCAAAGGTGTGAGGACAGAATTCTCACTTCTGGAGTTCTGTAGGAATTGAAAAATACTTTGACAAATTTCATGATTATTCAGCGCTGTCTTCCGTAAGGTCCGGGTTCTGTTCATTATTATTACTGCCTTATCATATGTGCCAGGACAGAATTCTCGCTTCTGGAGTTCTGTAGGTATTGAAAAATACCAATCTCAATTCGAGATTTTCTGTTTTGACACATTAACATACCCACGTTCCTGGCGTGTTTCAACCCCGAATACTGATTCTACCTACAAGTGGCCATATATGCTCACATGATGTTGTTCGTATGTCTTTCGTGTAACGAAAATGGCATGATCCGAGACATACATCAGAATAATACCGCTGAGATCCAGACTGTAACACCTAATATTAAAATAGTATGAATACTCTTTATCAGCGGTGCCAATACGAATTCCTAGTTCCAGTTAACGACGGACCTCCAGTACAGAAGCGAGACAACCATAATGACGACTTGGCTCCACTATAAGAAACAATGCTGTTTAAGAATACAACTGAATAAACATGATATGTGTATATCCGATAAAATCGAATTAAGACTGGTAGTTTTCAATACCCACAAAAGATCTTTATGGGCGAAAATTTTGTCCTGACACCTCTGATAATAAAACGGTAATAATTCTGTACAGAACTTGAGCCTTATCTACCTTGAAAACCACCAATTCTGCCCTGACACCATTGCGACAAGACACCTAGACAACGCCGAATGTCTTGATCATTTTATCTCCAGCGATCTCACTGAGTTATGATGACTGTGCAAACTAGAAACTAATGCATTCGTGCCAACATTTTGATTCGAAAGTTCTATATGGGTTCTCAAGATGCGAAGAAGCAACTTCTCTTGTCGTACTTTACCAGTATCTATTGCAGCCATTTGCGGTCTTGTAACTGTAAAAAACACATACAGCAACGCATTTCGCAGGTTGATGCACTCCACGCCCAATTGAAGTGCTACTTACTGTACATGTTTGGGATTAACTCTGTAGCCAGCTTTAATGAGGTTATTCGACGCCAGATTAACTTTCTACGGAACAGACTTATGTCGACGGACAAATTCTTACTTACAACGTTGCGGCTTTCCGATTTGTCTCAGACTTCGCGTTTAGTTTGTCAATGGTCTAGCCAAGTCTATGTAACGCGCTAGTAATTTGTCTTTTGCCTGCCATCTTATTATTTATTTGTTCATTCTATAGAATCTGTGTCTGAAATAAATATTATTATTATATTAAATAGTTCTATCCCTGGACTGTCCTATTGTATTTATGATTAGGCTTGGCCCCTGATAAAAGATATGCCAGGGATATACAGAATTTATAATCCCCAAAATATCTGAAGCAACTGCTCTGAGGTACATGCTACATATGGTGATGTTATAATGAAACTCCTATACCCAGGCCGTTGTGGGATCGGGAAATACCAGGAGAGTTGGTATGTTTATAGACAAGTTCCTGTATTGCAGTGATATATTTAATGCTTTCAGAAAATTAGATAAATAATTGACGTAAAAACTGATGCTCTCAGCACTCTTTCGCCAATTTTGTAATTTTGTGCCACTCTACGTCTTCCCGTATGTTTTGTGGATATTTTGAAAAGAACCCCTGTTTCAATTCTAAACTAATTTGTACGTTTGACAAAACAATATACAGCTACGGCGTCAAATGACTCTGAATGTCTAAATCACGGAACTAAACTATTTACGGTGGCTGACATCCGAGAAAATCGTGAAATTGCAATAGTAATTATGAGATGACCCCCACTCACAACGATAATCAAGATAACCTTTGATATTGCTTTAAAATTAACAAGAGATAAAAGAAAACATTGAAATATACACATTAAACCATAAAACATTCATATCAAGTATTGCTGAAGTCAGATGTTTGGCAATCTTAGATAAACGCTTAGTAGACATAGAAAATGTATAATTTTGAGATACTTCCTGTTCACATTTTCTATTTTCTAAGGTGGTGAGAATCCTTAAATAGCCTGTACTTTTCATGTAATGATACACAGCACCTCTGACAATAACTTGGCATAATTACATGAATTTCATTACATTGAATAACTTAGTAAAGAAACCATAATTGTGTATTTAGAAAATATTTCATTCGGGATTTGGAGATGACCCCCAAGTGACATCATGATTCAAGATATTTTAACATAACTGTTATCAATCGATTCCCCGTTTAATGGAGAGGAAATTGCTACCTCACACTATAGGATGTAGTCAGATGTACATTTTACTCCTAAAATAAGGCGTTTTTTACAATCGCCGCTCGTCTAATGCAGTAGTTAGTGGGGTTTTTTACCTAATACACTATGGTGAATGACGGTGGTTAAATTGAGGATTTAAAAGGTAATTGCACCAGATCTTTGCCGAAGTATTTGACCGATGACTATATTCGACATAAGAACCATTTTGGTCATTTAACAATGAAGTATTTTACCCACAAAAAAACCTGTCATAGTTTTTAGTGCGTTTGACACAATTTAATTGTATTTTGGAGATGGTCCCCCTGTGACGTCACAGGTCAATGACCTCAAATTTGTTTTTGATATTAGACGATTGAAGAACCTTTGCGTAATCAATTGACACCAACCATTTTGCCCTATGCCTGATACGAATGAAGACATAGTCATATCAATACCTGTACTCCCATTTTAAAAGTAGAAAGGTGCAATCCAATGGTTCTTGCATTTCCTAATTTTTCTAGCATACGGCAATAGTTTTCACCACCACATCCTTACCTCATCTGAAAGAAGAGGGTCTAAGCTTTCAAATGATATATAGTTTGCCTCTGTGTACGGGGGGTGCATTTTTCTCCTAAAATAAGGCGTTTTTTGCCAATCGCCGCTCGTCTGTAAAACCTAAACACGTTTAAACCGAAACATGTGTTCAAATTGAACTTCACGTTTAGTGTTCCAGCCCTAATCATGTGAGTTAGAGTGTACATGTATTTAGCGGGTGTTTCCTGTGCCTTTAGTGGAACGAGGGAGTTAACATCCTTTCCGAATTAGGCAGTAGTTGGTTTTAATAGCTCTGTCATACTTAGCATTTTATATAAAATGTGGAAGCCTGTCAGTAGTTATATAAGACGAAATTTCTTATTAAAAATGAGGGTGAAGCGTGAGGGTGATCGCGAAGTCACGTGACATCCGGGTCAAAGCTCACATCCGTGTTAAAGGTTACTTTCGGGACAAAGGTTACTTCCGGGTCAAAGGTCACTTCCGGTCAATGGCCCAACAAGAGTGATCTCCCCCTACATAGATCTATATACGGCTATGGTATAGGTCCATACTGGCGCAGTGGATAGGTCCATACTGGGCAATTCACTCCTGGCCATTTGCGGTATGGGTTGTGGGATCTTGTTTTCTTCGTCTCACCACGTAGAACATGATGGTAGGGGTCCCGAAGTTACGCGGTGAAATGTTTTGAAAAATTCACTGTGCGCATGCGCAGTATGCAGAGAGTATGGGAATAGACGTTTTGGGGTCGAACTGCACCCCTAGTGGTTCGATTGGGTCGAGTAAGGTGTCATACTGAAGCACTGGTGAGGGAGCATCGGACGGGAGAGGTGTGGCGTGGAACTGACGTTATTCTGCTCACGCACAGTAGACAGAGGGTATGGAGACGTTTTGGGGTCGAGCTGGGCCCCTAATGGTCCGATTGGGTCGAGTGAGGTGTCATTGTGAAGCATACATGAGAGAGCATCCGACGGGATGGGCGTGTCGTGGAACTGACGCAAGTGTGCGCATGCGCAGTGTGCAGAGTGTATGGGAATAGACGTTTTGGGGTCGAACTGGGCCCCTAATGGTCCGATTGGGTCGAGTGAGGCATCATACTGAAGCACTCGTGAGAGAGCATTCGTCAGCATGGGTTTGACGTGGAACTGACGTCATTCTGCGCATGCACAGTTGACAAAGAAGCATGGGAAGGGACGTTTTGGGGCCGATATGGGTGCCTATTGGGCCGATTGGATCTAGTGAGGTATCAGTGTGAAACACTCGTAGGGAAGCATCCGACTGGATGGGTATGACGTGGAACTGTCGTCATTCTGCGCATGGGCAGTAGAAATAGGGTATGGGAAGGGAGATTTTAGGGTCTAGATGGATCACTAGCGGTCCGATTGGGTCGTGGGAGGTATCTGTGTGAAGCTCTCGTAGGGAACCATCCAAATAAGCTAGTGTGTCTCCGTTTTCATCATTCTGCGCACGCGCAGACAGTGAATTGTGTGAAAAGTATATGGGAAGGGGTGTTTTGAGATCGAGGTGGACCCATAATGGTCCGAATGGATTGTGGGAGGCATCAGTGTGAAGCTCTCGTGGGAAAGCGTCAAGCTGGATAGGTGTAGGATGGGAATAGAGTCTGTCTGCGCATGCGCAGTAGAAAATGGGCATTGGAATGGATGTTTTGAGGTTGAGATGGACTCAGAGTGGTCCAATTGGTCCATGGAAGGCCTTATTTTCAAGTTCTCTGGGATAGCGTCGGATTGGATTGGTGTCTAAATGCATATAGTCTGATGGGGGACACGAGTTCATCCCTATATGTGCAGATCCCACCACCACCGGGCGTTGAGCTCGGAAGTGACGTCATCGTACGCAGGCGCACGCTCCTGTGGTCGTTTTTCTCTCATCGTCTTGATATGGTGTTCTATTTGGGCCAACTTTGCGTCACGTGGGGACTTTTGGAAACTCGCCACCCGCCACACGCTGGAGAGGTCTCCGACGACTGGCGACTTTGTGCCAGCTTTTAGAATGTAAACATTCGGAACAATGCGGGGAGTTTGTTCCTACCTACCAACATTGCAAAAGTCGCTGGCAGTCGCCGGAGAACACCGGCGCGCGTCGACTGGCGACATTTAACTGTGAAGAAACTAGCCACTTGCAAGCCTCTGGAGAACTTTCCGGTACGTGGCCGGTGGCGAGTTTTTGTAAAAGTCGCCATGCGACGCAAGCTAAAGCTAAAATAAACTATAGATAAACAGATGAACTATATACAGGATGATTCGAAGTTATCCTTGTGTACAAATAATACGTTATCGCCGTTCAGTTTGCCAAGATAATCATGAAATCTCAATAAAAAAGCCTCACGAAACAGCGAAATCTAGCGCTCTTGGTCCGCGGTGTGATCTTTGTTTCATTTTGTTCCCATATCGCCCCGTAGTTATATATGAGCACATGTTTACTGGCAATAACTGACATAGTAAAACCTGAATATTTTGACAATTATTCTTATAGTTCATCGAAGATGGTAGAGTGCAACATGACCGTCAATTTGGCTGTTATTTGAGTCCTGGTTAGGCTTTCTCAGTTTATTTCGCTTCATTAAAAAGCTGGGCATCAATCCTGGTCTACGTATAGCTGGTTAAATGTTGATTCTATAGAGCAAAGGGATTATTAAGTAATAACCTACAAAGCTCGATGTGGTGATATGACTATTGTATATCCTTGTTCAAATGCTTTCTCATCTCCAAAAACAGTCAAACGCAAACAAGATCTTGAGTGAAATCCGTATCTGGACCATTTGCATGCATGCATCTTTTAGTCATTGTATTAGATATAGACATTCGTGATCCCAGAATAATATACACGTACCGCGGTAATTATGCAAGAATGGCTGCGCAGTAATTACTGTGCTCCTATCGCGTTGCTACTGCATTGCTACTACGCGACCACCGCGTTGCTACCGCGTTGGTACTGCGCTGGTACTGGGCCTCTACCGCACTGATACTGTGCCCCTACCGCGCAAGACTTGACTTTTAATGAGAGCGGTACTGTATATTACAGGTGTGCCTCTTGTATGTTTTGCATCTTTCCTATATTGTGATCGGTTTCGAAATAATCGATGCTTCGCAATTACATGTATTTCACAATGGTTGGATGCTGTAGGTGTCGGCAATCCACTCATTGCTATATAAATCCCGACTCCTCATTGGGCTACTGCAACAATGAAAATCGTTTCTTCGCAATTAATATTTTTAGAGAACAGCTTTGTTTAGGATACTTATTGCTACATTCATTTTATAGCACTTTCCTTCAAATAATGTGCCCACTCAAGGCAAGGTAGGAGGTTGGTGAGACGTATGTTTTTGCTTAAAAAAACAACCAGCAAAGGGTTCATGCCGGAGCGGCAACCCAAGGGTCAACGGGGAACCTCTAGTTAATCTTGAGTCAGTGGAGACGGTGCTGGCTCAAGTGAATCAATTGGATGTCTTGGACCCATCAACAACGCCCCAACACCCATTGGATCGTGTAGAGATTGACCGAGTACCCCATCGGAAGAACGTATTCACACATGCACTGATGGATGCCGTAACATGCCGTATATACTCTATATGTCTATATGCTGATCGTTAAAGTCAGCTCTGTAAACACCCGTACCTAATATTCCAGTGCTTGAAATACTAAAACAAAATGTGTATGATATTCAATTTTATTCTGTAAATAAATATGAGATATGAGGACGAACTAAACAGCAAATGGAAAAGATTGGACTCTACCCACGATCGCTTCAATATGGCATCCTGCACGATCCATTTAGACCACGAATGGTCCACCGCTTCCCCAAAACGTCCATTCGAATGTCTTTTTTTCTAATGCGCATGCGCAGTTGGACGGCATTTCTTTTGAAATAATGAAAACATGGTGTATGAGATTTCAATTTTTGTTCTGTGAATAAATATGAGGACGAACTCAAAACCAAATGGAAAATATTGGACAGCCAACGATGCATCTGATATACGGACTAGAGAATACACGGATAAGAGCATACAAAAAATGTAAACAAACCCATAGTGGCTCCCCCAGCTTGGTGTGTTATCATGAGAGGATAATAAAATGCGTAATATATATGTTTTGTGTTGATATATGTTGGTTGTCTTTACGTTGAATGCGTCTTAGCATATTGTTGCGTGCGATGAGAGGTTTTCTGAGAGAACGTACACGTGCTCGATATGGTGGCCGATCAGACTCAGACATGAACACAAACACGCGCTCACACATACACTTCCTGTCTCCGGTTCCTTACAAGGGAGGTGACTACCAGGTTGCCAGACTGAACATGGCTCCAAACGCGCTCGTGTGCATCTCTGACTCTGCCCATTCTCTACTACAAAATGACGTCTTTTCCAATAACAACGACCCCAGTCGGACTACACCCCACGAGCGCTTCAATATGGCATCCTGCACGATCCAATTAGACCAGGAATGGTCCACCTCTAGTCCCAATACGTTCATTCAAATGCCCTTTTCTAATAATGTCCGACTGTTGCTACGCAGATTGACAGTACTTTCACTACACACCAGTCCAGTCGCACTCTCCGCCACGAGCGCTTCAACATGACACCACCCATGCCCAACTTACACGGCCCATTCGGACCACAGATGGGCCATCTCTACCCCAAATCGTCCACCCAAGTGCCCTTTCTCCACTATTTCCTCTCTGTGTATGCGCAGATTGATGACATTTTCAAGACACACTAGTCCAATCTGACGCTCTTCCACGAGTGCTTCACTATGACTCCCGCACGGCTTATTCGGACCACGGATGTTCCACCGAGACACTGATACTTCCATTTCAATGCCCTTTTTCCATTGCACCTGCGCAGATGGACGACATTTCCACTACACACACGCCCAGTCAGACACTGCCCCCATTAGTGCCTCAAACTGTTACCCCACACAATCTCGTATGCCCACTTTGGGCATTCCTCGACTCCAAACCGCACACCCCACATCTGTCTATTCCCTGCGCATGCGCAGTCAGAACTTTTCTTCAAATATCACCCCATGTCCACGAGACCACTTCCATTGTATTCTACTGCGTGAAACAGAGAAAACAAGTACCCACACCCCATAATAAAACCCACAAGAAAAAAATGACCACGCCAATATCCCAAGATGTCATTCCCGGAGATGTCAATTAACATTGAAGTAACTGAATTACAAGCGTCTAGTCCGTCATTCATAATCCAGCCGTCGTCCATTAGAGAATATCCGCGTCCATAATCCAAAGACCTATTCCATTTTCCATATAACAGTATTAGCACCAAATTCAAAAAGACAATCATAGTATGCAAAAACATAGGCTTGTTTCCCGCAAGAGAGAAGCGGTCAACAGTTTTCAATGATGCCGGCAAGACATCATGATGTTCCCAAAATATCAAATCCGTATCGCTGATCAGTATTCTTAATCCATACTATTCGTTGTAAAGTCGTCATCTAAAGAATGATGTATCTCAGCCACGCTTTGATTGTGACTGTTCATATGATTACCACGAGGATCTTGAAGTACATGGGTTCATACGGCCCCTAGCCCCGGGTTAAGCGGAATTAGACACAAGTTACGAAACGTAGCGACATAGATCTTGCACGCCACGTTCGTATTTTGCTATCAGCATGCGATATGTATCGCCAAATTTGAGAAACTTTGAGTGGAGGCGCTTGGTGGAATAGCCCTGTTTTATAAGTTTCTGCAATCCATAATAATCAAGGGCGTGACCTTTGGCCCAACGTGACGTCATCGAATATGACCGGGGATATCAATTAACATGGGAGTAACTAAAGGAGGAATTCGTACCAATTCATAAATGTTCGAACCAGAGGAGAAAACCAGGAATCGGGTCAACAGAGTTGGGAATGCCCGAGAGAGTTGTCCTCCTTGCGTGCAGACTGCATAGATGGCAGCATGATCGATGTCATACGGGGATTTTACAAGCAAAGCGCCGCCATTTCATTTGTTATGAAATTTCGGAACAACATTGATACCGCCGGGCACAAAGAGCTGGATACTGGGATCGGACTGATCATAGACTCGTATTAATAGGCCGACCTAATAGGCCGGCGAAGCCGGCCTTAGGTCGGGCTTATTGGTAAGAAATCCAGACAACAACAACAACAATTCAAACATACTGACGAACCTAGCTATAGAACCTTTGCTGTGTAGGTGGGCGTGGCTGTTCTTCCCTACACAGCTGTAGTTCCTTCCCTTTACATTTCATACCACGAAGTTTTGATCTCCGAAACGCCCGCGTTTCGGAACATTTAACGGCTGCACATACAAGAACACAGTAGCTGGTGATAATAAAATGTACCTCGTTATTCTCCTTGTAGTCTTTTGTCACTTCCCTCCAAGTTAGAACTCTCGATATTCCCTCATTCTTAAGTTATCATGAATTGTTCAAGATTCTCGGGGATTTGAATATTCAGCTGATCGCCATTCAACTGTCAGTGATGTAAATTTCCCTTGCACGGACTTTGCCGGAGATGGCGGTGTCTTTTGAAAACAAGCCGTGGCGCATGCGTGAATTTTCGGGTGAGTTCGATGACAGTCCAACGCATGCGCGTGTAGGTGGGCGTGGCTATCTTCGTTATGCTGAGACGTTCAAAATATGGAGACCAAAATATGTCAGAAAACTCCGTGAAGGCGTGATTAAACGATGATATATCAATAACGAGGAATTATTAAGTGTTGAGAGTTGGCATGCGGCGAGAAGGACCAATGTAGAGGAAAATGAGGTATAGTTTATTACTATTCGCTGCCGTTTTATTTCGTGTGCAATTAGGATATTGGACAATGTCATTCGAAGTTCAATGTGTGGGATGTATTGTGTATAAGAAGAACCTGGGCTGTAGTCGGTTACACAGCCATTCGAGACTACAGCCATTCCTGGGCTATGACGAACCCACCTTTTTCCTCAATGTGGGCGGAGCCTGTCATTCGACGCGTTGTCAACGTAAACGTCATCGACTGGAGGCTGACATGTTTCTCGTCTCGGTGAAACGAGAAAATAAATATTTGCATTCATGTTTACACCTGTGATATTTTGCTCCTTCTGCAAGGGTCTTTCGAATTTTCAAACGCCGACCTTCGCAGCCGGCCTTAGGATCGGGCTTATTTAAAGAAATCAGCGTAAAAGTCATCGAATTCGCATTGCGCATGTCCGAAATAGAAGCGGACATATTTCTCATCTCGATCAAACGATAGTTTGACAAGCCAAAATAGGACAGAATGATTCTATTTATTTTCACATTATTCTGTGAACATTAATATGTCCCCCCCCCCGTTTGCATCGCATATTTTGTATTGAAAACTTAAGAAGAGCAAAAGCGTTTTTGTTGTCAACGAAGCACATCCGGGCACTTCGCGCAACCATGACTACAAAGAAACGTTCATGAGTTACGGCCCTTGAATTGGTTACGTTCCGCCACACGCAAGTGTTCGCTTTTTGTTGCATTTCTAGTGATAATTGTGTTTTGACACAATGCTATTCTATGGATAACAACTTCTTTATTGCTGTGGAGCTATCTTTCAAACATTGTTATCCATAGAATAGCATTGTGTTATATACGCCAACTTCTAAATGCCTACCAAAGAAAAAAAAAATTGTGTTTTGGTTTGTTCCAAGGGCCAAGGGCTAACATTTACACAAGTACCTCAGTCATGTAACAACGTAATTCATTTCACGTTTAGCTCCGCCGAAAACAGCATCTCGAAGCGGATATTTCCTTTCATGACTTCACACAAATGTAACGTGCAACAAAGTTGAAATATTAACAAAAAGAAATTGGAGCTTTCTTTCTTCTTATTTCTATAATAAGTCAATAAAGGTGCAAGGATGGTTCAATGGTATTTGAATCAGTGGTTCTAAAGATAAAGTGAACAATGAATTTCCTTGCGTCAAGCACTGATTGATCCTACTCAAACAGCAGGCTAACTCGGGATGAAAATAATAAGTAAACAATAGCTTTTGCATAGGGATAGAAATTACTTTAATAAGCCCCACTCCCCAGGGATCCTGGACTTTGGGGGTGTTAAGTGTAAGAGGAATACAGAATAAAAGTTTGACCAAAAAAAATTAAGCAACAAATGTGCTGATTCAAGTAATTATTTAAATTGATTTCATTTTAGAAACTGAATATTATTATATTTGCCACAAAATATCCAACAATGTCTATTTTATCTTCATTTGAAACCAAGAAATATTCTCAGTCATTAATTGGAAGTAATACAAATAGAAATATGATCATTAAATTAGTTTTTTTATTTTAACTTTGTTACCAAATTTTTAATAATACCTAAAAAGCTAATTGAAAACAAGAACAAAAAAATCTCCAAATTGTTGTCAATATTTACACATTATTACAGATTTGTACAGTCATAGTACGAAAATATATGGGAAGGCGGAAATATCCATGCACAGGCGAAAATGGCTGAAGGGGAAATGCAGTCACAAAAACATTAGGCCTACCCTGTCATGACTGTAACCAATGAATAATAGTCTTCGCTGATCTGCAAGGTAGCGTATACAAAAACAATTTGTAAAACATCAATAAGTTTCATAACATTCTTGAAATATATCCTACTTGATTAAAGTTATATCTCACCAATCTGCACTACAGTACTCTCTAAAAAAAGTTGAGTGAAATTTCACTCAAGTAAGCGTGGAAATTGATCCCACTCAATACTTGAGTGAGATTTTCACTCAACTTGAGTTACTTTCCACTCAACTTGAGTTAAATGCACTCAACTTGGGTGACATTCACTCAAGCATAGGAGTGGAAAATGATCCCACTCAAGTTGAGTGAAAAGTAACTCAAGTCTGAGTGAACAGGTTCATTTCACCCAAACTTGAGTGAAACAGTTCACTTAAGTTTTTTAGGGAGTACCGGTATTTCAAGAATGAATTTTTAACAAACCTTTCGGTTCATCAAGATGAATTCCACGAAAATGTTTAACCAAAATGTAATTCCGTCACAGTCATGGTTAGATGTCATTCTAAGGATGTCCCATCTTTTATTTGGTCATTTTACTTTCAATCGACAAAACATGCCTGATATAAATGAATTTCACTCCTTTGGGTCTCTTCAGGCTGGAATAAAATTAAATTGATAAAAAAAAAAAAATATCACATCCTCATTCAGTGGTAATACTAACCACTGTAAATTCAGTAGCAATATTTTCTCCGTAGAATATTCTAAATCGAATACTTCTCCATTTTATTTATACATTGACTTAGTGTTAAATGCATCCAACATTTAAAAGTGGTGAAACAACACTTTCTGAATGATTTCCCTCTTCCAACCCTCTATATGTTAAATGTAACAGTTGCCGTCACCGTTTCACCTTAGAATGAATAGGCTTTTAATTTCCCATGGGTAAAGTATAACCTTTGTACCACTGTATTTCCAGAATTAAAAAAATCGCAGACAACACACAGCGAAATGAATATCAATGTTCGAGGTACACAATACACATCCCTGAACTCTTCGAAATCATGGTTCTTTTGGTTCTATTCCCACGAAGTAGTCTCTCATTTGCAAATTGTCCGGTAATGAGTGAGTCAGTCAGTCAGTGAGTTAGTCCATCCAAATCCTTTCTCCGGCAAAATAAGGAGAAACGTTGACATTAGAACCTTGATTTTTGGCATGAAGTGCATTAGGGGACTGTTACCAGCAAGTTCTGACCTACTTTTGATGAAAATCAAGGTAATTAGATGACCTATAAACCTCTTAATTCCTACTTCGTAGGTCCTGTGATGTTAGTCACACTGTCATGTGTTAAATGTATAGCCAAATTCTGATACACAGGTGAAACCAAAATGAAGAACCATATCTACTATTATTACTTTGGCATGCACACACGACTTCTCAAGGTCAATTTTTGTACAGTATCTGAAAGAAACTGAATCGTGCTCAGTGTCATATAGTTTACATTTGAAATCGGAATATGTGGGTCATTCCTAATATTATTACATTATTTTTGCAATATGTAATACATAAAATGTGAAATATGTTATGTCACTGTAATAATAGATCAGAATTGGCCGATGAGTAAAAATCATTAGGCTCCTTCTTCGTCATGGCAATCAACATCTGTAAACATAACAATTTTTAATGAGATACTGATTTTCGGACACAGCCACCTGAATCTTTCACCTCAAAATGAATAGGGTTCCTCTTTGCCCCATTGATAAGGTACACTCAAAGTTTGGCAAATCCGTCATGTAAGACAATACAATAGGTGACTACATGTGGGGAACCATTCAACCAAGGAGTGAAAAGGGCCAAGTATATTGCACGCAAAGTGTTGCCGATTGAAGTTGTCTTACATGACGGGTCTGCCCAAAGTTTGTGACCAATCCCTAAACTAGGGGTGTGATGTAATTTATTCCATGGTAACTCATTTAAAAATACCATGTTTTTTTGTGTTCAGTTTTTTTTAGGTTACGCAGATTTGGTTTTCCCAGTCTTGATAAATTGATATCTTATCAATGCTCCCCAATCGTATATGTCGCTATGTACATATCCAAATGAGGGAGCAGATAGGATTTAATTTTAATTAGAGTGTGGTTCTCCTTAAACACTGTCAAATCAAGTTTGCGGAACCTCTAGGCAACCCATTACCATTCACCATAACATCACTTCCCTGATTACCTGGAACTGGAGATATCGCAACTAACAAAAGCTAACAGATGAACAGACATGACGGACAGAAATTGTGATTGTAATATACAACCTCTTATTTTGACGGGCATATAAAATGGTGGGTTTGTCAGTATATCTGAATTTCTTATCATTAGAAGCTGTTGTCAACACTTATAGCATACGTATGGTGCTCAGGCAACCATACCATAGAAAGACACACACGATGCCACTTTTTAAAATAATGTCATTGATGAAACTGATTTTGCAAGACATATAGAGTAGTGCCAGTTGTGATAACAGCTTCGTCTGACCCTTACTGGGCCTGTGCACCAGGTTCTTTCAACACTGAACATGAAAGTGTGTGTGGACAACAGCCTGACTATATCAGCACCAACATGTACAATATGATATCACCGGGCTATCCTCGCTTCATTCTCGTACATCAGATTGCATACATCCTAAGGTCAAAGTGCACTGACAGCTTTGGAGCAAATTCTGACATAAGGAGAACGTCTCCACTCTAAACATAGAGAAACCAATCCCAGTGCATTTAATGGAGGCTCGAATTTAACCAATCAGTGCAGTGCTAGCTAGACCACTTGTTATCATATAGTCTGCTCAGGGTCCCAAATAATACAGGTAAAATGTCAGCCGAGAGGTAGCTGTTCAGTGTCATATAGGCTACATTTGTAAGTCTGACTCTGTATAGGTGTTACCTAAAATCGTATATTTTTACCAATCAGTCTGATTTGTTTTAATAAATATAGCATCACCTGTAATATGTAATAAATACAATTTAAAGTAGGCCTGTATTGCTTTGGTAATTCGATGGTCGGCCTACTTTAAATTGTATTTATTTCATATTAACATGGTACAGCACATATAGGTTATGTTCATTGAATATTTCACCCACTTGTATGGCTGTTATACAGAGAGTTGGGAAGATGCTCGTCACACCATACACCATAAAGAACATTATAGAAAACACCGCTCAGGGCATTCCAGGAGATGATCGGCCATTATATTTCCAGTGGTTCAGACGAAGCGATAACCCGCGTATTTGAAGTCTAGTTTACATGGGACTATTTTCTGTCCACGGAGGCTTGAATCGTAAGTGACCGCATCACCACCGGATGTGACATTCGACCCGGACGTCACCTTTGATGCTTGACCTTTTACCGGAAGTGGCATTTGGCCCAGTCGTGACGTTTGACGTCAGCTCCACGTAATCCACATGACGTTATCAACCTCGGCCTCATAAATAATACCAAATTTGCGGTCTTCCTAGAATTACTTCTAACATTAAAGAGAGGCAGTTAATTAGGGCGATATCAGTCACGTTCGGAAAAGGGCTATATATCTCCTGCACCCCTAAAGAGAATTCCAATTTAGTTTTAGACACGCGTTTTTGCGTATTCGAACTCTGCCCTTCGCAGTATGAAATACGTGAATTAACACACACACAGACACCACCCCATAATATAACATCGCCCATACAGCAACCTATTTATTGACTATATTTTTTCTCTGTTCAGCTTCACAACTCACCAATATTTTCATATAAATTTATTTCCATTGAACGCAATGCATGTCCGGAAAATAAGTTTAAATATATAGAATCATACTTGGAAACCACTGTGCTAGCTCCATTTGTAATTCATAATGGTGGCTCCCTCTAGGTGCCCATTATATTGCAATTTCTCACAGTATTAGCCAGAGATGCCAGTATTAATTGTGGTGCTGACGAGGCTGACAAACAGGCCCAGAAATAGGGTGCCCCTTCCCAGCGTAGAACAAGACAAAACATGCTTTTATTTCGTAGACCAATATATAGAAATCGTAAAATGTGATGTTGGAATGACCGGTGATTGGGGCCAATTTTGTTAGCCTGGTTTCCATGGTGACCATGGTAGGAACGAATATATAAACAGATCGGATTGTTTCCAGATAAAATTCGCGCCGATGATATCATACTCTTGTACTAATTTATACGCCAAGCGATTATCCAGTGTCCTAGCCATGCATCTGCTCATTGTCAATACAATTTGCTAAAATTCTGTTGTCAATCTATATCGACCGAGAGTGCAGTCAAATCTATCATTTTACTGTACCAAGACGAAGGCTTCGCGTATTTGGAACGCCTTACCGTCTGACTTAAAATCATGTTTATCTCAGTCACTTTTCAAATTTCGAATGAAAATTTACTTGTTTTCTGAATAGTCTATCCATTCAAATTTCGAAGGCGTATTCATATTATATTTTCACATTTTGCCACTTTTGCACACACCGACATCATTTTCTTGGCCTTCAATCGCTCCAATACTGACCTTGAGACACACTTATTTTATGTAAAACACGTGTACCTTATCAATTTCACAAAGCCCTATCTTACATATTTAGTTTAATTCAAATGTACTTAGTTAACAACTATAGAGCTGGGTGCATCACCATTGTTAATTCACATATTTATATTTGAGAGTATCTTCAACTCCTATTGTCCTATTTTCGAGCTGGTATAATCACTAACAATTATTATTTTATGGGATATAACAAGCCCTCTGGGGTTTTATTCCCGCCATATATTTATTTATTCACATACCTCTGTCTTTATTTATATATGGTGAATAAACAATCAATCAATCAATCAATCAATCAATCAAAATGACCGTTTGCACATGCGCCAGAATTTGCGGGCGCTATTTGCGCTATTTTGATAAAAATAGTTCCATGTCAGCAGCAAATATCCAACATCACAATCACGAACTACATGTTGAAGACTTTCTGTGTTAACAAATATTTCAAAATTTGTATTTTTTTTATGAGGCGTATTATGATACGAAGTAAGATGGTATTCCCGAGAAAACGACGTGGATCATACACGTACCTGTAGAATTTCAGCAGTTTTTAAGTACCGTGTATAAAACTGTCCTGTCATCCGTGATAATTACAAAACCGATTCACTCTTGTTCACAGGAGGATCAGTGCTGATGAGTCCTTTTACAGAAGGTGGAATGATTATAAGATCGGATTTGGTAACATATCGACTAATTTTTGGTGGGGTAACGATAAGTTGGCAGCGTTCACCTCTAACGGAAGTTACGTTCTCAGGATAGATCTGGTGGATAAAGATGGACGTCGTTACCATGCTCAGTACCAGAATTTCCACGTGGAGAACGAGCAACACAAGTACCGTCTTCACCTCGGGGCCTTCGGTGCCAATATTGATGATAACATGTAAGTCCAACATTGATTTCAACTGATTGGTCCTATGATGCAATTAAGCCTTCTGTTCGTCTTAAAGACCTGTTGTATCTATTTACTTCGTCAACAGAGCAGCTATTACTACTGAACCGCACTGCGGTGGTCTAATGGTCAGAGCGTCGGCCTCGTAAGCGGTAGGTACTGGGTTCGATCCCAGGCCGGGTCATACCTAAGACTTGAAAAATGGAACGTGTTGCTCCCTCGCTTACGCTCAGCATTAAGAGGATAGAGCAAGGACTGGTTCGCTCGGTGTCAGTATAATGTGACTGAGTGGGGTGTCATGTCTGCCTACGGCATGATATTTCAGTGGGACAGCACTATAACATGGCAGCATTAGATCTGCTCTGTTACAAGTAGGTACCCCTCCCCCTCCCCCTCCCCTCCCTTCCTTTCCCCGTCGTGATATAGCTGAAAAAATGTTGAAAGCGACGTTAAACCTTATTCACTCACTCACTCACTCCTGTTTACTACTGTGGCCCAGGACAATGCTATTACTACTGTGGTCTATATTATATATACATGTATGTTCGTTATACAAACATATTATATCTATTTACTCCGTTAACAGGTCATATAATGATGAGAGGATGTTTTCTACTGTGGACCAGGACAATGACATTACTACTGGGGTCTATATTATATATAGATGTATGTTCGTTATACAGACATATTATATCTATTTACTTCGTTAACAGGTCATATAATGATGGGATGATGTTTACTACTGTGGACCAGGACAATGACATTACAACTGGGGTCTATATTATATATACATGTATGTTCGTTATACAGACATATTATATTTATTTACTTCGTTAACAGGTCCTATAATGATGGGATGATGTTTACTACTGTGAACCAGGACAATGACATTACTGCTGGGATCTATATTATATATATACATGTATGTTTGTTATACAGACATATTATATCTATTTACTTCATTAACAGGTGATATAATGATGGGAGGATGTTTACTACTGTGGACCAGGACAATGACATTACTACTGGGGTCTATATTATATATACATGTATATTCGTTTTACAGATCTATTATATCTATTTACTTCATTAACAGGTCATATAATGATGGGATGATGTTTACTACTGTGGACCAGGACAATGACATTACTACTGGGGTCTATATTATATATACATGTATGTTCGTTATACAGACATATTATATCTATTTACTTCGTTAACAGGTCATATAATGATGGGATGATGTTTACTACTGTGGACCAGGACAATGACATTACTACTGTGGTCTATATTATATATACATGTATGTTCGTTATACAGACATATTATATCTATTTACTTCGTTAACAGGTCATATAATGATGGGATGATGTTTTCTACTGTGGACCAGGACAATGACATTACTACTGGGGTCTATATTATATATACATGTATGTTCGTTATACAGACATATTATATCTATTTACTTCGTTAACAGGTCATATAATGATGGGAGGATGTTTTCTACTGTGGACCAGGACAATGACATTACTACTGGGGTCTATATTATATATACATGTATGTTCGTTATACAGACATATTATATCTATTTACTTCGTTAACAGGTCATATAATGATGGGATGATGTTTACTACTGTGGACCAGGACAGTGACATTACTGCTGGGGTCTATATTATATATACATGTATGTTCGTTATACAGACATATTATATCTATTTACTTCGTTAACAGGCCATATAATGATGTGATGATGTTTACTACTGTGGACCAGGACAATGACATTATTACTGGGGTCTATATTATATATACATGTATGTTCGCTATACAGACATATTATATCTATTTACTCCGTTAACAGGTCATATAATGATGGGAGGATGTTTTCTACTGTGGACCAGCACAGTGACATTACTGCTGGGGTCTATATTATATATACATGTATGTTCGCTATACAGACATATTATATCTATTTACTTCGTTAACAGGTCATATAATGATGGGAGGATGTTTACTACTGTGGACCAGGACAATGACATTACTACTGGGGTCTATATTATATATACATGTATGTTCGTTATACAGACATATTATATCTATTTACTTCGTTAACAGGTCATATAATGATGGGATGATGTTTACTACTGTGGACCAGGACAATGACATTACTACTGTGGTCTATATTATATATACATGTATGTTCGTTATACAGACATATTATATCTATTTACTTCGTTACCAGGTCATATAATGATGGGATGATGTTTTCTACTGTGGACCAGGACAATGACATTACTACTGGGGTCTACATTATATATACATGTATGTTCGTTATACAGACATATTATATCTATTTACTTCGTTAACAGGTCAGCTAATGATGGGAGGATGTTTACTACTGTGGACCAGGACAATGACATTACTACTGGGGTCTATATTATATATACATGTATGTTCGTTATACAGACATATTATATCTATTTACTTCGTTAACAGGTCATATAATGATGGGATGATGTTTACTACTGTGGACCAGGACAATGACATTACTACTGTGGTCTATATTATATATACATGTATGTTCGTTATACAGACCTATTATATCTATTTACTTCGTTAACAGGTCATATAATGATGGGATGATGTTTTCTACTGTGGACCAGGACAATGACATTACTACTGGGGTCTATATTATATGTACATGTATGCTCGTTATACAGACCTATTATATCTATTTACTTCGTTAACAGGTCATATAATGATGGGAGGATGTTTACTACTGTGGACCAGGACAATGACATTACTACTGGGGTCTATATTATATATACATGTATGCTCGTTATACAGACATATTATATCTATTTACTTCGTTAACAGGTCATATAATGATGTGAGGATGTTTTCTACTGTGGACCAGCACAGTGACATTACTACTGGGGTCTATATTATATATACATGTATGGTCGTTATACAGACATATTATATCTATTTACTTCGTTATCAGGTCATATAATGATGGGTTGATGTTTACTACTGCGGACCAGGACAATGACATAACTACTGTGGTCTATATTATATATACATGTATGTTCGTTATACAGACATATTATATCTATTTACTTCGTTAACAGGTCATATAATGATGGGATGATGTTTACTACTGTGGACCAGGACAATGACATAACTACTGTGGTCTATATTATATATACATGTATGTTCGTTATACAGACATATTATATCTATTTACTTTGTTAACAGGTCATATAATGATGTGAGGATGTTTTCTACTGTGGACCAGGACAATGATGGCTGGAGTGGTGGTAATTGCGGCCAATCGTATCAATCAGGATGGTGGTTCAAGTCTTGCTCCTACGTTAACCTGAATGGAGTATACACCGGCTCAGGGGTAATTAACATCAATAATAGGACAATTACTCCCCAATGTTGATGATGAGTCCTCCATCAATTCGAATTTTCGTAAAATATATAGTTACATCTGGAGATAGATATTGTATTTCTTGGGATGTCTTTCAAGTAATTCAACACAAGGCTATTTTGTGGATAACAACTTCTATATTGTTGTGGAGCTAACGTTTCCTTGGAGATATTTTCAACTTTTTCAAAGCCGTTTTAACGTCTTCTGCATCGCATTTGTTATCCATAAGTTGTTATCCATAAAATAACCGTGTTTTATTTCTGAATGTCTATCAAGGAGATATAATTCTATATCGTAGTGTATTTATCTGTTGACCATAGAAAACATACACTTACGAACGATGACAGAAATATACCACAAAAACAGATAAACATCCGTAATGGATAGATGGATGGATGTATTTCGGCACTTCATCGTACAACATATAACCTTTATTTATTCGAGCATTTCCACAAAGTGGATGCTCTTATGTATTACCGGGAAACTACTCCATCGCCGCCGCGGGGGCCATTTCAGACGTCCATATCTCTGAAACCGTTGGAGATTTTTGGGTCAAACTTTGATTGCTATCTCTCCGGGGTCCGGGGAATTTGTCTGGTTACATTTTCATGTTTTCATTTGATCATTAGATGGCATTGTAGTCATGAACGTTCCAGCATTTCTGACACGATTTTTCCCCAACGGCTTGTTCAATTGTCACAAAAGATAGACATGGAGCTGAAAAGGTTTTCGTGTTATTAGCTTGAACCTAAGAGCATGGTTTTGGCAACTCAAAAGATGACGTTTTTCACGAAATGAAAACTGGCCCATTTGAATAGAGATAAGTTGTATATTAGTCTATTCCAGGTTGCTGAACATAAGTACGATATGGCTGGAGCTGTAATTTATTTCATTTGCGAACCAGTGGCCGCTGAATTCTAAAATTACTACGGTCACCATCGCAATCTTAAACGCTCATATCTCTGAAACCGTTGGAGATTTGTGGGCCAATCCTTGCTACCTCCCTAGGCCTGAGGAATTTTGGCTGGTTGTGTTTGCATGTCTTCACTTGGTCATTGTCCTGAATGTTATAAACCTATCTGAGACCATTTTATTCCAATGGCTAATTTGATTTTCACGACATTTGGGTATAGTGATCTATTAGGATAGACACAGAGCTGAGAAAACTTTTGGTGTTGTTAGCATTGCCTAAGGGCACGATTGTGGCATCTCTAAAAGGAACAGTTTTCATAAAATGACAATTGACCAATTTGGACAGCGAGAAATTGTATATTGGAATGATCCAGTTACTAAACATGAGTAGGAAATGGCTGAATCTATAATTTATTTCTTTTGCTATCTAGAATTTTTCTTCTTCTTGTTTTCATGCTAAAATTCAAGTTAAACATATACAAATGGGACATTTCACATTCAGATAATATGTAATGATAGACAATTTATTAAAAAGTGTAACTCTGTGATCTTGGTTACATTGTATGTAATAGCTAAACATGGATATAGTTTATGAATGTTGCTGACTTCACCATCTGAACGTCATGCCTTATGAAGATAATGACTGGCTTTCCCTTGTTCAGGAGGTACCGGGTCACCTGTGTATCATTCACAGAATGCATATCTGGAACTTTATGAATGTTTTATTCAGGGTTTTTTGGATGTATTTATAGCTGCTTTTGATGGATATATATGATTTGTCAGATTCTGGTGCACTAGATCTCAATTTCTCATATAAAATGGTGATATACCATCATAGCCAGCCATGGTAGAAATATCGTCTATCCATGGTTAATGTTGTGTCAGCAAACTAATTTTGTTGACATCTGTCCGAAGTGTACACGTCCACATGGAGGCTCTGGTTTTTTTCCATCACGGGGAGATCACGTGATCACACAGTATATAACATCCCGATTGACTCTCATTGACCTTTGACCTTAAAAATTTGCATATTGGGGAGAAAAACTACCTCCGAACACAGAAGAGTTCCAATTGTGAACTTTGACAGCCAATCAGAAGCGAGTATTTTGACCTCGTCTTACTGTATGGAATGCATGTACTGACTTGGTTCTGGGGTTTTTTCATCAAGAGGAGGTCACGTGATCACACTAGTTCAAGGTCAGGGTTTTTCCATGAACCCATGGGAAGGAAGACTTATAGTAATAAACATAATCTACAGGTGTTGGACGATGTTATTAGTACGAGTCTAGCATCCGTGCGACCCGAGCGTCGAGCGTTTATTGTCCAGTATATCTCCGCAAAAAATAAACAAACAAAAAGGGGATTCCCCTTTGGCATCGATGGTGCTGCCCTCTAGAGGCAGTGTGGGTGCATGTAAAATTTCTCCAGATATAAAAAGCGGAACACGGACTTTACCGTAGAATATACTCCTATCAACCTAATCTCAAAGGGCTAATATTGATCCGCGGGATTATCGGGGCCTGCTGAGAGAGGTAGGGTACGGGCTATAGGGTACAGGGTGCACCAGGTATGTGTGTGTGTGCGCCTGCGTACGATGACGTCACTTCCGAGCAGCGCAGGGTCAAAGGTCACTTTCGGTCACGTGGTCAAAGGTCACTTCCCGTCACGTGACCGAAAGTGGACTCAAAGTTCAAAGGTTAATCGTCCTCCAAAACCCCTTTATCGCTCGTTAAGGCGCTGAGACGGGCATTAAGGCGTAAAGATAGGGTGTTGAGGCATTGAGACGGGCGTTAAGGCGTAACGACGGGTGTTGACGGGCGTTGAGATGGGCGGTAAGGCGTAACGACGGGCGTTGACGGGCGTCACTGCATTTCGATGTATTGGTGGCAATTCCATGAAAATCAGGGCTTCTGAGCTAGTTCACCAGGGCGTTGAAGCGTTAAGCTAAGCGTTGACGGGCGTTACTGTCTATAAAAGCAAGTGTATTGCCCAAAACACGCACAGTCGACGTTCAACTGTCAATGTGGCTTATACTTGCTCTGAGTGCCAACGCACGTTCACCAGACGTTACGATATGATGCGACACGAGAAAAATATACATGGGATTGAAGACTCCGAGGCACAAGAAGCCGATACAGAGATTGATGAGAGTCTACTGATACGAAGAGCTTGACCTCAGATAGTCAGCCTACATCCCAGGAAAGTGAGATTGCTGAGAGTCTATATACTGATACGGAGAGCTTGACCTCAGATAGTCAGAATACATACCAGGAAAGTGAGACAGAACCTACCTTCTGGGATCGTATTGTGACAGCAGCTATCAATACTCATGCTGCAGCGATCGAGGACGCCGGACAGGATAACTTACAACAGGCGTACACCCAAATGCGCCCCTGCATCAGGAAAACAGCCATGGCGATCTATGAACAGTATACCTTACTACCGCTTGAAATGAAAGGCGACCCCACGCACAGGTCCATTATGAAGACCATGCGTCACTTGGAAGAGGATATGGGGCTACCACCCACTGAGGCCCTGGAAAATCCGATCAGGATGCGCAAACAACTCTTTCAGGACATGCTGCCCGAACAATATCCAGGCCTGCCGGACGACGATCAGGTCACACCGAACAAAGATGAAAGTTTCTGAAACAGCGAATTCTGATTAGACAAGGGCAGCCGAGAATACATCTAACGCAGTAACGGACAAGAACGAATATGACTGATGCAGCACCAAATGGCGGCCTCTAATTGGACAAGAGTCTTCTTGAATTGTAAACTTACCCAACGCGGCTCCCCCAGCGTGGGTATGATGTACTGAAGGGGAGAATAAATCATATAAAAAAAACCATGTTGTTGTTGTTGTTCTCTCATCTCTCATCCTTGTTGTTGTTGTTGTTTTTCTTTCATCTGTGTATATCATGGCGTCAAGGCGTTATGTTAGAGCGTTAAAGCGTAACGACGGGCGTTAAGGCGTAACGACGGGAGCTCGGAGCTCGATGATGGAGTAGTCGGGAGCTCGGAGCTCGGGGATGAGGCAGGCAGGAGCTCGGAACTCGGAGCTCGGGGCCCCAACATTTTTGCTTTCTATACTACTCCTAAATGCAAGATGAGGACCCGCATGTAAAACTGATACCCCACACGGTCCATTTGACCAGGTATGATCCCTCAATCACTCAACATGCCTCCACGAATCACCGAAATGCCTGCTTTCTATACTGCGACCAGACTGCGCATGCGCAAAATGATGAAAACGGACGATACATTAGTCCAGTCGGATCCCACTCACTCACTCACTCACTCACTCACTCACAGGAAAGTACCCGGAAGTGAAACCGGAAGTGATGTCACACACTTGCGCAGACCCACCACAATGAATGACCCGGATGTAAACAAGTCCCCGGATGAATGAACGGGTCAGTACATGCATTCCTATCATTCAAATGGCCTTGAACTATCACGTGACCTCTCCGTGATGGAAAAACCCCAGAACCAAGTGAGTACATGCATCCCATACCCAGGTCACGCCCGATTCACGAAGACCGGAAGTGACGTCATACACCTGCGCACAACCGTGATGGAAAACCCCCAGAACCAAGTCAGTACATGCATTCCATACAGTCAGACGAGGTCAAAATACTCGCTTCTGATTGGCTGTCAAAGGTGACGATATGCAAATTTTTGAGGTCAAAGGTCAATGGTAGTGAATATACACACTCTTTACTGGATATGACCTTGAACTGATCACGTGACCTCCCCGTGATGGCAAATACCCAGAACCAAGTCAGTACATGCATCCCATAGTCCCAGGTCACGCCCGATTCACGCAGACCGGAAGTGACTTCATACACCTGCGCACAACCGTGATGGAAAAACCCCAGAACCAAGTCAGTACATGCATTCCATACAGTCAGACGAGTTTAAAATACTCGCTTCTGATTGGCTGTCAAAGGTCACGATATGCAAATTTTTGAGGTCAAAGGTCAATGGTAGTGAATATACGCACTCTATACTGGAGGACAAAGGTCAATGGGAGTCAATATACGCCCTTGATAGGGGTTTTCCCCTAGTTTAGGGGTAAAGTTCGTTTTCCGTTTTTTATATTTTCGGGAAAAATCCTGATTTTACATGCACCCACCCATGCGCCCAGGCTCCGATAAACCCGGGGACCGATATGACCCCTGTTGGATAGGGTTGATAGGTGTTTTCCCCTAGTTTAGGGATAAAGTCCGTGTTCCGCTTTTCATATTTTCGGGACAGATCCTAATGTTACATACAGCCACCCATGACTTGATAGGCAGACCGCGATAAGCCCGGGGACCGATATTAGCCCATTTGAATAGGATTGATAGGAGTTTTTCCCTATTTTAGCGGTAAAGTCCGTGTTCCGCTTTTTATATTTCGGGACAAATCCTAAATTTACATACACCCACTCCCCCACTCTCTCAGCAGGCCCCGATAAGCCAGGGACCTATATTAGCCCTTTGGGATAGGAGTTTTCTCCTATTTTAGAGGTAAAGTCCGTGTTCCGCTTTTTATATTTTCGGGACAAATCCTAATTTTACATACACTCACCCATGATGGCCCTAGAGGAGCGCTTCACTTTGATACCTCACTCGACTCAATCAGTCTACCAGGGGCCCCTCTCGCCCCTGAAGTTTGCAGAACATTGTCATGAAAACCCACGTATTTGGGACTACTTCCTGTCCGCGGAGGCAGACCGCATCACCGCCAAACCGCATTACCGCGGAGGAATCCCCTAACATGTCTAAACATGATCCAAGGTCAGAGACGGGATGAAAGGATACAGGTCAGCTCAAGTGCACTCAATGACCTTTGACCTCCGCCACGTGACCGCCACAAGTTTAAGTGCAAAGAGGTCAATGTGAGGGTTACCGGCTCCTATATACTACTCCTCAACCTGCAAATTGTTGTGCTTGTTTCCTGGATTATGGGATATTTTTTTACACACGCCATGTTTTCACCTTTGAAAGCACACTTCTTAGCCATCGGGTATGGCAGGCCATGTGTTGCAATATTCAATAATATATATATAATTTATACTCAATAATTATAAATATATACATATATGTCTGTTGGAATCTATATTTGTATGCAATAACTTAAAATTTGTGCTTTCGAAACCGCTTTTGTTCGGTTACATTTTTTTCATTTGATTTGATAAATTTTGTTATGCGATGTTTTTTATTTGTATTCAAAGCAGATGTAAAATATATGTGCAATAATTGCATTGTGGGTAATATCTAACTGCGCCTATTTGGCTATGAAACGAGGCTTTTCATTGGCTATTGAGAAATCGACGACGAAAATGACGATATTTTTTAGATATAGAGCAAATCACAAAAATTCCTCTGCAAGACGGCAAATTGAACAAACAGACCCTTCTGTCACAATTCTCTGGACCTCTGGACTCAAAATTCTCCGCCCCATTGCCAGTTAGCAACGGCTACTTTGATATCCCACTGTTGGACCATGATCCAGTGTTCGTTGTTGTCTGCGACTCCATTGACACTTTTATTTATGATGAATGAAATGTACCAAACATGGAGCCGCAGTCGCAGCTAGCCACAGGCAGTCTCTCTCTCTCGCCAGCCAAAGACAGCCATCTGCTATACGAATAGAAAAAACATCGCATAAAAAGAAATTATCGAATCAAATAAGGAAAAATGTAACTGTTAGAAAAGGTTTCTAATATACAAATTTTAAGTTATTGCATATGAATATAGATTCCAACAGGACATTTATAAATCTTGCAAATATTTGTAATTATTGAATATAAATTTAACCAAAATTGAATGAATATATGTTGGATTGATTGGAAAAATATATTATTGAATATTGCAACACTTGGCCCGCCATACTCGCGCTATTTTGCTACTTGCCCTTTTTGGGGTAATATTTTTCACTGAGAAACAAAAATATGAACATTAACTACCAGACACCATAACAGTCACCATGTTTGTTATTCAACGAAGAGCTTTCTGTCAATTCAGTTGCCAATATCGAGATCTAGTGCACTAAAAATTGACAAGTTGGCATATACAGTTCATTATTTTTCGTAAAAATATTTCACAAAGCAATCAGAGGACCCTGGATGAAACAAAGTTTCAGATCTATTGCTGGCTGAGATATTGCCACTGTTTCAAGACTGATACCATAACAGTTAAGATGAGACCTGGACCCATGAACATAAGCCCCAGTAGAAAGAAAAAACATCTATTAACCCTATCTGGCCTGGGCTTTTTGGGACCTGTCCGGGCCTGGATCTCTTGAGCTAGGGGGCTGAAACTTACCACACTATACCCTTGGGTCAAGCTCTACCAGAAAACGTTAAAAAATCCAAGATGGCCGCTTTGATGACGTCACAGTGACGTCATTTTCAAAAACGGCATTTATTGGTGGATTTTTCGATCGGATTTTCCGATTTTTTTATTTATGCAATTTCTCCGCAAAAACTGCATGATAAATTAGTAAATTTTAATGTGATGAGAAATAAAATAGTTTTTGCCCACTTTTCATAGCGGAAAAGCAGACATTTTGAAGAAATATGACAAAAACATCACTTTTCTGGTACCCCATGTGGCCGCCATTTTGAATTTACCCATGCTCCTCTTCTCAGGGGGTTATGCAAATGGGCTCAAACTGACCCCAATATGATAAACTATAAAGTCCCGGAGTTTCAGCACTCCATTTTTCGTCGTTCCGGAGATAGCGCGGAAAGATTGGTAGGGGGCCATAATGCCCCCCCCCCCTCCAGGCCAGGCAGGGTTAACCTCTAATGAAAAAGCATGACACACATGTTTAGTACAAAAATGAAGAAATATGGCTTGAGAACCTAATGATCAACTTTGGTACGCCTTATTTCGTGACATTTTCAAACTTCTAAACAGTCAATACAAAAATCACCAAAAATACCAGACTGTTGGTCCTAGAATAAATGTCTGTCTGTCTGTAACCAATACTGGTAAAGATTAGATCTACATGTAGTTGTGAAGGGGGCTAACAAAGATAACTATACCAGCACCGATGGTTTGTCTATACCTCTAAACCATTCTTGTTTGTCAAAATGATATCTGTAGTATTGTTAAGACGTTAGTTGGAAGTGGCAATTTGTGAATCAAATGGTTTTTTTTTAGATAATTCATAATGAGTTCAATGTTTGGATAACTCAAACGTTTTAAATAAGAAAGGCTCGACACTAAAATGAACATTCCAAGTTTGAATTAATAAATTAGTAAAAAACTAGTAAGAAAAATAAACTTTGACATTATCCTCCAGATTATGTCAATTAACAAAATATGATAATCGCATGGAAACATTTCTTTTTTTTTGTCGATTCAAAAATCACAATTAATTATTTGGAATGGGACCTGTAGGGCTTTTGTTCCTGGGGCTATCTTCCGCTGGTCTGGTTGTCCTGGATTCAGATACAATAGCAATGACCCAATAATGTTGGCCAGAACTCAGTGAGAATTAACTTACATGTGATCATTCAAATCTGACTTACAGCTATTTTCTGAACAGATATTGCCCTATGCAATTAAGAGTCTTATTTTCTCCTGGTTCTGAAGATTATGGTCTTCACATATATTTGGAAAAATGCTCTGCCCGTGTTTCACAAGAGTTTCCATTGTAGGACCACGGCATACACTGGTTTGACGAGGGTACCGACAAGAACTTCAAGTGGACGGAGATGAAATTTCGACCGATGTAGAAGTCCCGGTTCCACAGGAAGTTTTACGAGGATTTTCCCTACAACATAATATCTGTTACCGTACTGTAACATTGTGTACGATCTGGTGTATAATATGGCGATATATAAAATATGTGACACACTGCTGAGCTGGACAAATCAGAATATAATTTGTTGATTACGCCAACAGTAATGAAAAATAGATATGAATCGTTGAGAACACATACCTTACCTAATACCTTAAAAACTAGCATGCATTATTTATTGCAAACACTCCGACGAGAGCTGTCAAATAAACTTGATTTGATAACTGTAGGGAGACCGGAAATACAAGGACAAATTCTCATGGAAGGGCACTTTTAGCGCCTCTGGTGTACATGTAGTTCAGCCTGCTCAAGGAAGTTTGGTCAAGTTGACTTGCTTGGCCATTGTCATGCCAGTAATACATATGTGTCTCCGCGAGGTCGGGGACTACCGGCCAGTTAGGAACTAAGCGTGATAAAGAAGGAAAACATTATCATTTGTTCCAATATTTGTAATCCAATGTTCAGCGGCTTCGGATCAGGGTCTCTCGATTACTGTCTCAGTCCGACCTCGGTCTCTCGATTACTGTCTCAGTCCGACCTCGGTCTCTCGATTACTGTCTCAGTCCGACCTCGGTCTCTCGATTACTGTCTCAGTCCGACCTCGGTCTCTCGATTACTGTGTCAGTCCGGCCTCGGTCTCTCGATTACTGTCCCAGTCCGACCTCGGTCTCTCGATTACTGTCTCAGTCCGACCTCGGTCTCTCGATTACCGTCTCAGTCCGACCTCGGTCTCTCGATTACTGTCTCAGTCCGACCTCGGTCTCTCGATTACTGTCTCAGTCCGACCTCGGTCTCTCGATTGCTGTCTCAGTCCGACCTCGGTCTCTCGATTACTCTCTCAGTCCGACCTCGGTCTCTCGATTACTGTCTCAGTCCGACCTCGGTATCTCGATTACTGTCTCAGTCCGACCTCGGTCTCTCGATTACTGTCTCAGTCCGACCTCGGCCTCTCGATTACTGTCACAGTCCGACCTCGGTCTCTCGATTACTGTCTCAGTCCGACCTCGGTCTCGATCTGTCTCAGTCCGACCTCGGTCTCTCGATTACTGTCTCAGTCCGACCTCGGTCTCTCGATTACTGTCTCAGTCCGACCTCGGTCTCTCGATTACTGTCTCAGTCCGACCTCGGTCTCTCGATTACTGTCTCAGTCCGACCTCGGTCTCTCGATTACTGTCTCAGTCCGACCTCGGTCTCTCGATTACTGTCTCAGTCCGACCTCGGTCTCTCGATTACTGTCTCAGTCCGACCTCGGTCTCTCGATTACTGTCTCAGTCCGACCTCGATCTCTGGATTACTGAATTGAATTGAATTGAATTGAATTGAATTGAAGTTTATTTCACCAATAACATGCATAACATTCTGAATAATTTATCATATATATATTGGCGGGATTAAAACCCATGGGGCTTGTTTTATCCCTGGTGTCGAAATTATATTGATTTAATAAAGTGGGTGAATACAAAGAAAATATTGCTGTATTTCATTTTCATTCACGGGCGTTTCGGGTTAACAGGCAGAATAGTAGGTATGAGGCATAGTGACTAAGCATAAATTTTGATTTTTAATCTTAGATTTGAAGAGAGAAATCGAAATGCATTCTTTCAAACTGGAGGGCAATATGTTCCAGATCCTGGGTCTTTTTATTTTGACAGTATAGAACGAAAGATCGGTAGAGTAGAAAGGCCTATAGAGATTCAAACTAGATTGTCGGGTTTGATATCGGTGGACAGTAGATAATTTGGCAAAATAGTCCCGAAAATTCAAGGGCACTAAATTTGAATGGTGAAAACATTTGTGAGTAAACTGGAGAAGTAGGTAATCACTCAGTTCTATCAAGGTTAATATTTTCAGACTCTTAAAGATAGGCACAGTGTGTTCGTATTTATTGGATAAATTTATAACTCGAATTGCTCTTTTCAGGAGAATCGTTAGCGGAAGAAGATATGTGGCATAGGTGTTGCCCCAGACAACATTGCAATAGGAAAGATAAGGGAGTATCATGGAGTACTAGAGAATAAAAAGGGTATTTTTATTTAAAATTCTTTGATATGGTTAATAACAACAAAATTGCTGAGTGCGCCAGTTGAGTTTATCATTAAATATACTCCGAGGAATTTAAAACTGGCAACGACTTCAATTATATGTCAATTAATTCTAACTTCAGGCCCAATATCACGTACATTGTGTTTGTTTGGTTTTATAAGCATCGTCTTAGTTTTTTTAATGTTTAAAGAGAGTTTATTGCAAGAGAACCAGTTATATAGCTTATCAAGTTCAATGGAGGTTGTTTTTGATAAAGTTCCGATGTCCTTGTCTGAGAGTATAACGCTAGTATCATCAGTAAAAAGGATAATATCGGCTAGTTGCGTTACTCTATTTATATCATTTATGTATAGAAGAAATAAAATCGGTCCTAAAATAGAACCTTGACATGTTATATATCGAAATGAGGATATGGAGTTTTCAAATTGCACACATTGTTGGCGATTAGTTAAATAGCTTTTAAACCAATAATTAACTTGGCCACGAAAACCATAGTAACTTAATTTACACAACAAAATATCGTGATCCACAGTATCAAATGCTTTGGATAAATCGAGAAAAATTGCGACGCTGTAAGTTTTAGATTTCTTTGCTGCAGCTAATTTTTTCATACAAGGACAAAACCGCGAGAAACGTGAGTAGTATATAAAAGACGGAAAAGGTAACATTGACCTCTTTGCACTTAAACTTGAGAGGTAACTCTTGATTCCCGTGGAGCTTCCGACAGGGGGCGCCACCAGCTCAAGGTTATAGATTGCATCAGCATTGGCTGGGTGCCAAGTTTTGACCAGTATAGTTCTGGCAATCCTTGACCTTGTATTCCTCCGCGGTGATGCGGTGATGTCTGGTGGTGATGCGAGTAGTGAAAAAGTAGTCCCCAGACTTCAAATACGCTGTTTGGTCCGCTTGGGTCGTATGAGGTATCAATGTGAAGCATTCTTGAAGGCGCATCTGATGAGCTGGGTGTGGGGTTGAAATATCGTCATTCTGCACATGCACAGTAGACCAAGGGTATGGAAATAGACGTTTTGGGGTCTAGGGGAGCCACTAATGGTCCGACGGAGTCGAGTGAGGTATCAATGTGAAGCATATGTGAGGGGGCATCCGATGGAGTGGGTGCGGGGTTGGAATATCGTCATTCTGCATAAGCGCAGTAGACCAACTTTATGGAAATA
Source organism: Hanleya hanleyi (assembly GCA_036873755.1). NCBI lineage: Eukaryota > Metazoa > Mollusca > Polyplacophora > Lepidopleurida > Hanleyidae > Hanleya > Hanleya hanleyi. The sequence continues at coordinate 44,031 of JAVTVY010022862.1, forward strand.
GACGTTTTGGGATCTAGGGGAGCCCCTAATCGGCCGATGAAGTCGTATGAGATATCAATGTGAAGCCTATGTGAGGGGGCATCTGACTAGTGTCTCGGTCGTTGTCAACATTCTGCGTATAGTCTATGGGCTTATGTAACATTTTCCAGATTTGTCATTTTTTCGGGTAGATTCTTGGCACTCATGTCTAAACACATCTAGAAAGTTCGCTGATTAAGAAAAGAATGGGTGCCAGTTTTTGCATTAACATTTGGGACCTCCATTTTGAATTTCAAAATGGCCATCATCGAAAATCATTTTTTAAACATAATTGCCAATTATTCATTCAAATGTCATTCAATATTTGTTTCATTTTATCTAAACTCTTATAAAGGGGCCAACCATTCATTGGAAACAAAATAAGAACACTATAAATACTCTAAATTAGCAAAAATCCAAGATGGTCACCAGATTTCAGGATTTGTTTACGTAGCCCCATATAGTCCCATACTAGGGGTATAGGACCAATGTTTGTCCCACTGGGAAACGTACTTCTAGACATTTGCGGTATGGTTGTTTTGATTTGTTTTGTCTCGTCAAGACAAACATGATAGGAAGTGTCCCGGCACGAAACGGTGAAATTTTTGAAAAAAGTTTGAGGTCTGTCTATAGCCCCATATAGACCCATATACTGGGGTATAAGCCCAATGTATGTATAAATCCATACTGGGTGGACGTGATGGAGTCTAGGTGAGTCCCTGGTGGTCCAATGGTGTCGTATGAGGTCTTATTTTGAAACTCTCATGCAGGAGCACTTGACTACACTAATAATTCGTACGTTGTCAATAATTGGCGCATGCGCAGCCCGGCCGTAGTATAGAAAGCAGGCATTTTTGGGGGTGTGTATGGGTGTGTTTGGGTTAGAGATGGGCTATTCACGGTTCGAATGGGTCGTGTGAGGTATCCATGTGAAGCCTATGTAATGGAGCATCTGGTGGTGTGGATGTTGGGTAGAAATATGGTCATTCTGCGCATGCGCAGTCTGGCCGTAGTATAGAAAGCAGGCATTTTGGGGGGTATGTGGGTGTGTGTTTGGGGTAGAGATGACCGCTATGGGTTCGAATGGGTCGTGGAAGGTGTCAAAGTGAAGCTTGTGTGGGTTAGAGTCAGAATGGTGTGTTTTCAAATGCAAGTCGCGTCAATCTGCGCATGCGCAGTTGGTTGTAGTAAGTAAAGTGGCCATTTTGGGGCAGTGAATGAAGGTATTTGGTGTAGAGAGGGACCATCCTTGGTCCGAATGCGTCGTGTGAGGTGTCATTTTGTAGTTCTTGGGGTGTAGACCCCAATTTGAGGGATGTTCACGTCATCTGTGACGTCATTGGTGACGTCATCAGTACGAGTAGTAGCCAAAGTGGACATTTTGGGGCAGTGAAAGGAAGGTATTTGGTGTAGAGAGGGACCATCCTTGGTCCGAATGCGTTGTATGAGGTGTCATATTGTAGCAACGCCCGCCAACGCCAAGCTTAACGCTTCAACGCCCTGGTGAAATAGCTCAGAAATTCTGATTTTCTAGATATTCCATGTAATTGTCACTAATTCTTCGAAATGCAGTGACGCCCGTCAACGCTTGTAGTTATGCCTTAACGCTCTAACATAACGCCTTGACGCCATGATATAGACCGGAGAGAGAACAACAACAACAAAAACAAGGATGACACATGAGAGAACAACAACAACAAGAAGTTTTTTCATATAGTTTATTTTCCCCAATGTTACATCATACCCACGCTGGGAGAGCCGCGTTGGGTATGTTTACAACTCAAAAAGACTCTTGCCCAATCAGAGGCCACCATTTGCATCTATCATATTCGTTCCTGTCCGTTAGATGTAGTCTTGTCCAATCAGAAGTCGCCATTTCAGCAAGTTCCATCTTCAGCCATGTTCGCTCTGAACAGTTTATTCTAATCATCGTCGGACAGGCCTGGATATTCTTCGGGCAGCATGTCCTGAAACAGTTGTTTGCGCATTCTGATCGCATTTTCCAGGGCCACGGTGGGTGGTAGCCCCATAGCCTCTTCCAAGTGACGCTTGGCCTTCATGATGGACCTGTGCGTGGGGTCGCCTTTCATTTCAAGCGGTAGTAAGGTATACTGTTCATAGATCGCCATGGCTGTTTTCCTGATGCGGGGGCGCATTTGGGTGTACGTCTGTTGTAAATTATCCTCTCCGGCGTCCTCGATCGCTGCAGCGTAAGTATTGATAGCTGCTGTCACAATACGATCCCAGAAGGTAGGTTCTGCCTCACTTTCCACGGACGTATGCTGACTATCTAAGGTCAAGCCCTCCGTATCACTAGATAGACTCTCAGCAATCTCTGTTTCGGTATCGGTCGATACACTCTCAGGAGTCTCTGTATCAGCATCCCCTCAACGGACTCCTCGGAGTCTTCAATCCCATGTATATTGTTCTGGTGTCGCAATGTCTGGTGAACGTGCGTTCGCACTCAGAGCAAGTATAAGTCATGTTGACGGTTGAACGTCGACTGTGCGTGTTTTTGGAAATACACTCGCTTTTATAGACAGTAACGCCCGTCAACGCTTAGCTTAACGCTTCAACGCCCTGGTGAATTAGCTCAGAAGCTCTGATTTCCATGGAATCGACACCAATTCATCGAAATGCAGCGACGCCAGTCAAAGCCCGTCGTTACGCCTTAACGCCCATCTCAACGCCCGTCAACGCCCAGCTTAACGCTTCAACGCCCTGGTGAACTAGCTCAGATGCTCTGATTTTCATGGAATTTATTTGGTTCACATTGGATATGCATTATTACATACTGTGATCAGAAAATATTTGTCATATACCAGTAGTCCGTGAGCTACTGGGGCTCACCTTGCACCCCCCCCCCCCCACTACAGACCGAAACTATGTTTTTTATGTGCTTTAGGAGTAGTAGCGAAAGCTGGCGTTTTGGGGTGCGTGAGGGTGTGCTTGAGCGATTGAGGAACCATTCTTGGTTCGAATGCGTCGGGTGAGGTGTCAAAGTGAAGCCCTCGGTATGTAGACCACGGCTTGAGGGATCTCCACATGATCTGTGATGTCATTGGTGACATCAGTAGGAGTAGTAGACAAAGTAGGCATTTTGAGGATGCGGAGGAAGGGATAGAGATGGACCATCCGTGATATAAATGGACCGTGTGGGGTGTCATCTTGTAACTCTCTGCATGTAGATGCAGAGGGACACCCCACACGGTCCATTTAGACCACGGATGGTCCGTCTCTACCCCAAAAACCTTCCTCCGCATCCTCAAAATGCCTACTTTGTCTACTACTCCTACTGATGACGTCACCAATGACATCACAGATCATGTGGAGATCCCTCAAGCCGTGGTCTACATAACGAGGGCTTCACTTTGACACCTCACCCGACGCATTCGAACCAAGAATGGTCCCTCAATCCCTCAAGCACACCCTCACGCACCCCAAAACGCCAGCTTTCGCTACTACTCCTACTTTTGTATGTATGGTCCCTGTGTGATGTCATACCCAACAAATAGTGATATTATCTTGTAAATATTTGATGCAGCAATCAATGCTGAATAATATGTGGCCAACATTATAAAGATTGGATAATAATTATGGAAGATAAGACTATTCTTGTAACCCTACCCCTATTGTCACAAAAATTGTACTTATTAACACAGGAGTAATTTCGAAGTGATTAAAAGGGTAGCGAGTCCCAGTTTATCGACTGTTAACAAATTGTTTCTTATCTGACATGTCCTAAAGCACATAAAAAACATAGTTTCGGTCTGTAGTGGGGGGTGCAAGGTGAGCCCTAGTAGCTCACGGACTACAGTAAGAAGTTGCACATTCATACCAATATTTCTTGATAATAACGTCGAAAACAGGTTAATATCCATGCAAACGAGTTCAGATGAACAGTTGTCTCAACTGTAATGCATTTCAAACCCAAACTATTTGCGCACATTTCGATTACATGTTTAAAATAATGTTGAATAACAAAAAATCATACAGATCGGCTAAAAAAAGGCGGCCATGTTGAAATTCAAAATGGAGGCCCTAAATGTTAATGCAAAAACTGGCACCCATTTTTTTCTTAATCAGTGATGTTTCTAGGTGTGCTTAAACATTGGTGCCAAGAATCTACCCAAAATTTTGCTTTTTTTACATAAGCCCACAGACTAGTATGGGCAAACAGGGAATTGTGGGAAAAGGGCATTGGAATGAACGTTTTGGGATCTAGGGGAGCCCCTAATGGGCCTGTGGAGTCGTATGAGGTATCAATGTGAAGCATTCGTGAAGGAGCATCCGACGGGGTGGGTGTGGGGTTGGATTATCATCATTCTGCGCATGCGCAGTAGACAAAGTGTATGGAAAAACGTTTTGTGATCTAGGGGAGCCCTAATGGGCCGATTGTGTTGTATGAGGTATCAATGTGAAGCCTATGTGAGGGGGCATCCGCCTGGTCTAGTATCTTGGGCGATGTCAACATTCTGCGCATGCGCAGACAGGGAATTGTGGGAAAAGGGTATGGAAATAGACGTTTTGGAGTCTGGGTGGGCCACTAGTGGTCCTATCGCGTCGTATGATGTATCAATGTGAAGGATACGTGCGGGGGCATCCGTCTGGACTAGTGTGTCGTTCATGTCCAACATTCTGCGCATGGGCGAACAGGGAATTGTGGGAAAAGGGTATGAAAATAGACGTTTTGGGATCTAGGGGCTTCACTAGTGGGCCGATGGGGTCGAGTGAGGTATCAATATGAAGCCTACGTGAGGGAGCATCCGCCTGGACTAGTGTTTCGTTCGTGTTCAACATTCTGAGCATGCGCAGACAGGGAATTGTGGGAAAAGTGCATTGGAAGGAACGTTTTGGGGTCTAGGTGGGCCACTAATGGTGTGTTTGAGTCGAGTGAGGTATCAATGCGATGCATCCGCCTGGGTGGATGGGTGTTAGGAATATCGTCATTCTGCGCATGCACAGGCAGGCCGTAGTATGGAAATAGACATTTTGAGGCCGGTATGGACCACTATTGGTCCGAATGTGTCTAGGGAAGTGTTATTTTGTAGCTCTCGGGGTGTAGACCACGACTGAAAGGGATGTCCACGTCACCTGTGACGTCACTGGTGACGTCATCAGTGAGAGTAGTAGTGAAAGCGGGAGTTTCGGAGGTGCGATGGAGTGCATTTGGAGTAGATAACGGCCTATTTTTCCATCCAACTACCTGGCAGAGTTACCTGTGAGTGTGGGTGTATGCGCGCGTGTGTGTGAGTGAGTGTGAGTGAGTGAGTGAGTGAGTGAATGAGTGAGTGTGAGCGAGTGAGTGAGTGAGTGAGTGACTGAGTGAAGCGTGCACAACGCCCGTGAGGCGTCCCCAACGCCCGTCTTAACGCATGGACGCACTAACGACGGTGAATGAGTGAGTGAGTGAGTGAGTGAGTGAGTGAGTGGGATCCGACTGGACTAATGTATCGTCCGTTTTAATCATTTTGCGCATGCGCAGTCTGGCCGTAGTATGGAAAGCAGGCATTTTGGGGATTCGTGGAGGTTTGCTCAGTGGTTGACCATCCCTGGTCAAATGGACCGTGTGGGGTATCAGTGTGAAGCTCTCGAATGGCTGTCACGCGTCAAGGGCCGTTGTTACGCCTTAACGCCTGCCTCAACTACTTAACGCCCTATCTTTACGCCTTAACGCCCCTATTGATTGATCGATATTTCTAAATTTTATTTATGTTAATCGAACATCATCGTCGTTCATAGGGAATAACATATTCATTTGATGAAACGAGCTAAAGAAGATGAGCTTTACTTTTTATATCGTATGCCTGTCGCCCCCAATCCACAACATGAGACGGGCCTCAATCGCAAGCTCAGACTACAACTGCGGCGGGGGAGGCAGGTTGGCCTCGTGATTCATGCCTCGTAACATTTATTATGAAATGTGTAACGATCATACTTGTTAAGTCCGCTTTCGGGACTGTTGTAGTAGAACCGAGTTGTTGTGGCGAGTAAAAATCGAGAAGTGAAAATTACCTCGTGGTTCCGGGTTTGTCTCTATTTGTCATCGACAGTAAATGAATGTGGTTTAGCGTGGGGTTGACGAGCGAAACGGTAACGGGGACAAAACGTTACAGTGGTGGCAGCGTGTGGGATGACGCCCAGACAACAAAAGCATTGAGTAACTCAGTAAATGTCGAAAACTGGGTCATTCATAACTCAATATAAGATATTATGAACAAATGAACTTTACGATCTGAAACAGACAGAGTTTACCGGTTAACTGGCTTTAATCAATAACGAAACATTGTTGAACCATCCTAACAATCAAATAAAATTATTCCAGACGATTAAATGCCATAAAAAAAAAGCCTCAAATTATCGAAATGGCCAGTCGTGAGGGTGGTAATGTAAATCTTGACCAGGAAAACGCCGAAGCTGAAACGGGAGCGGATTTGGGATCAGCTGATAGTTTAGTTGAGGCTCTGACGTCAGTACTAGAAAACAGACTCCGGCGAAACGGTAATGAAGTACTCCGACGTCAACCCACCATACAGGCACCAAAGAATTATGCAAATGGACATAACTTTCGAATTTAGTTGGATAGGTTCAATAACTATGCCGACTTAGTTGTAGTTCCTATTCGTGAGAGAAAACAGCACCTTTTGATGCGCCTTGACCACCAGCTGTATGCAGCTGTAGAGAACCTACACATAAGTGATAGCATCAGTTACACTAAATTTACTGAAGCGCTGCTAGCACGATTCAGTCGAGAAGACTATAAACTTCAATTTAAATCCAGGGAGCAAAAACAGAATGAAACTTATGAGTTATTTGCCGATGAACTACAAGAAATCGCCCGGAATGCCTATCCTGATGTGGGTCAAGAACTCCAGGATGAACTGGCACGTGACCAGTTTTTAATTGGGGTAACGATTAATGGCCAGGTACACCAACAGCTGTACTTGTCTCAACCTGGCAGCCTAGCCGAACCTGTTCGTACAGTACGTCAACCGGAAACAGCAGAAAATCCTAAGTCTGCTAAACCCAAATGCATAGGCAACGTGGAACCGGACGTTAAGGAGCAGGTTGTTGCTGTGGCACAGTCCAAAGCAAATCAAACGTCGCAGGCCAGTGAAAATAAAACTGAAACTGAGATGCAACAGCTTATGCAGACGATGACGCGTATGGAGGCTAGAATGGAGCAACTGGAGAAAAATCAACAACCGGAAGTAGGTCAGAACTTTGTTTTTCCTGTTCTGAACCAGGTCACTACCGACGTTCGTGTCCCTATCGCTCGGGAAACGAAAGCCGGGAGACCCAACGGGACGGGTGGTATCCCAGGAATCAGTAAATGGCTCAAGGAATCCTCAGTCTGAGCCAAATAGTGGCAAGTCTGTTTCGAGTAAGATTTGCATGAGGTTTGTCTACTTGGGAGTGATTCCTTCAGTGCTTATGGATGCAGCATCTCATTCGACACAGCGACACTGAGGATTAGGGATATCAATATCCCCTTGAGGCAACAGCAACAGAAATCACAGGTTTGTCGCGTGACAATTGAGGAGGAAGTTACTGTTCTTAGTGGAACCGAAACTATTCTACACGACATAATTCATGATGGGACTGGACGTTACGACAGGACACCAGGTATTCTGGAGGAGAAAGACGGTGCGTGCTCTCAGGTACGATTAGCCCACTCTATCTTTGTGCCGGATAAGGGTTCCGTTCCCATACGAATAGCTAACTTTGCAAACGAACCAGTTAATCACAAGGCTGGACAGGTGATTGGTTGGTTCGACCCATTCAACGTTATTAACTGTGCTAACCTGAATGACTCTGTTTCTGAGAGTCACTCCTCTCCAAGGAGTGGTTGTTCAGATAGTCTCTTAGAAAAACTAGAGATTTAAAAGATTCAAATTACGAAGCCAGAGCGAAGCCAGCTAGCCGAATTGATTGAAGATTATGTTGATGTTTTCGCTCAGGGACCGTATGATTTGGGGAGAGCAACGATTGTTGAGCACAGAATAGAAACTGATCAATCACGACCAATCAAGCGTGTTCCACCGCACAAGAGAGAGGCTCTGGACAAAATCACTGATGAAGTTTTGGAACACAAACTCATCCAATCATCAAATAACCCACGGAGTAGCTCAGTAGTCTTGGCTCAGAAGCTTGATGGCAGTCTACGATTCTGTGCTGACTATCGAAGATTAAACCAGCAGTGTGTAAAAGACCCGCAACTATTTCCTCGAGTGGATGACACACTTGGAGCTCTTAGTGGCTCAGCCTGGTTCTCATGTTTGGACCTTTGTAACTCACCGGGGACAGTTTGAATGGTTGGTTATGCCCTTTGGTCTGACAAATGCGCCAGGAACATTTATGCGTTTGATGAACATGGCTCTAGACGACATAAATTGGCGTTATTGTTTGCATATCTCGACGACGTTGTATTCTCCTCGGATTTTGCTCAACATTTGGATCGGCTGAGATCGGTTTTCCAGCACATGCGAGATGCCAATCTAAAACTGAAACCTCAAAAGTACAAGCTTCTGCAAAAACGTGTGAAGTTTCTGGGTCACGTAGTGAGCAAAGCCGGAATTGAAACTGATCCTGCGAAAGTCGAACAGGTTCGTGATTGGCCAACTCCGACCAATGTTGGTGAAGTAAAGAGCTTTCTAGGACTGGCTAGATATTATAAACGGTTTGTGTCAAACTTCGCCAAAAGAGCTGAACCGCTCTATCGGCTAACACACAAAAATGTTGAATTCGAGTGGACAGTAAGTCAAAAGTCAGCGTTTGAGGATCTGAAATATTGTCTAACTAACCCGCCCATTCTGACTTTCCAGGAGTTTCGAGAAAATGCGGGAATGTTTGTTCTGGACACTGACGCGAGTGATGTAGCTATAGGTGCAGTTTTGTCACAGCGACAATCTGACGGATCAGAACGTGTAATCGGGTATGGAAGTCGGACCTTACATTCTGGAGAGATAAACTACTGTGCCACCCGAAGATAAATGCTGGCTCTGGTTTCCTACATTGAACATTTTCGGTACTACTTGTTAGGTAAAAGTTTCCTAGTACGAACTGATCACATGGCCAGAATAAGAAGAGTAAAACGGCACACTACAATGACATACTCGCGCCAAACGATGGTGAATTCCAAGCCCAACAAACTGGAGAAGAGGAAAAAGACTTCTCGTACAGTGTCGCAGAATTGTCCGTCAGCTACACATGTAGAGGCGGCTACGGATACTGATGAAGGTGAAGAAGTGCCAGTGTTTTGTGGACCCCAGACACCCACGAGGGGGTTTACTTCCCAGACCCTTCAATCACAGGGGGAACAGGGGGAACACGGTGGCCCGCTAGATCAAAACCCCGGGGAAGGCAGTGATACTTCAGTTGACGTGTCTGTACATCACTTTACTGTGATAGTGATGGTGAACCTAGGACTAGATACAACCTACGGTCACGCGAGACTTTGGCCCGGCCAGCTTGGCATAGTGACTTTAATGTAAATGATTGTTTTTGTTTCAATAAACACTTGCGGAATCTCAGACAGAAGAAGCGCGAGTGGGTCAAAATGGGTCAGAAGTTAAGAGAAACTTGTGTTTACTAATTCTCTGTGGATGTCGGACTCTCACTCCGTTAAAAGAAGCTCAGTTTGACCAACTTCCACTGGACAAGTGTATCAGAAACTTGCCGTAAAATAACTGTAATAATTGATCTTCGTGAAAAAAAACATTGTGGTAAACCTGTGAATGGACCGTGAATTGAGAAGATCAGTGATTTGAACATTTAAATCTACGGATTTAAGTGCAGTTAATGTTTTAGTTGACCCTTTTGGTCGAAAGTTAATGTAATTTTAGATTCGTTTAGTTCGTTTAACGCTACCAGTGACGTAAGTTGAAACCATCAAATATCACACACCGTAAGCCTATTAAGTTTGACGCCCAGTGTTCAAACTGTTCTGGTGGGGATGGTGTAACGATCATACTTGTTAAGTCCGGTTTCGGGACTATTGAGTTCATAATGTAGTAGAACCGGGTTGTTGTGGCGAGTAAAAATCGAGAAGTGAAAATTACCTCGTGGTTCCGGGTGTGTCTCTATTTGTCATCGACAGTAAATGAAAGCGGCTTAGCGTGGGGTTGACAAGCGAAACGGTAACGGGGACAAAACGTTACAAATGTCTCTTTCAATTGATAGATATATCTGAATTCTACTTATGTTAATCGAACATCATCATCGTTTCTATATATTGATCTGACGGAACAAGCTATATTATCTGAGAAGAATAGTTTTGCTTTTCTTATCGCAGGCATGTCTTCCCCACGTCGCAACATGAGGTATGTTATGCACGTGACCTAGACCGATCGAGGGCTAGGTCTCCGAATACGGAAACACCAGTGTTAGACTCAGATCTAAAATCAGCGACATGTCCGATGGGGAGCGTTATTTTTAGGTCTGGTTTTAATGAGATTGGTGAACCACAGGTCAAAAAGCCGATAGAGTTATCTCCCCTGTAGGGTATCGGGGACAGGAAATTTGTGCGTGCTCGTGTGTGGGTGTCTGTGCGTGTATTTGTGTTTGTGTGTGAGTCTGACCGGGCACCATGTCGAGCACGTGTACGTCCTCTCATAAAACCTTCTCTCATCGCGACAATATGTTCAGACACATTCAGTGTAAACACAACCATGAGACATCAACAACATCAAGTATATTGCGTATTACACATTTGATTATCCCCTTCATCACAACACACCCAATCTGGGGGAGCCAATATGGGTACATTACAATTCTGGTTTGCTCTTGTCCGTATATCAGACGCATTGATGGCTGCTCCTGTCCAATCCTATTTGCATTTCATAATTATCCACACAAAAAAAAAAAATGAAGACTATGTTTTTCACTTTCAGGCACCGTAATATTACATACCGTACATGTGTTAATGATCAGCATGTGGACATATAAAGAATATACGACCTATTACGGAATCCATCAGTGCATGGGTGAATACATTCAGTCGAACGGGTGACCGATCCATTCGCCACGAAAAACGTGACATTGGTCACCCTATCCACCTGCCATTTTTCGTTGGGGCGTTGTCCACTCTCCAGTTACTCCAGCATCGTCTCCAGTGAACTCGGATTGGTGAAATATCCCGATGTTGGCACTAGAATAGAAATACTATATCTCTATATCATTATGTCGCAGCAAATAGGCAAAAGCGAGATTTAACTTGAAGGCCGTTGTTTTCGTAACTTGTAACGTACCGTTTCGTAACTTATTCCGCTCAATCCGGGGCTAGAGGCCGTATGAACCTATGTATTATGTTCATGTGTACGCACACAATCAAAGCGTGACTCAGATACATCATACTCTGGATAAGTACATAATATGGATTAAGAATACTGAGCAGCGATACTGATTGGTATTTTGGAACATAATGATGTATTGCTGGCATCATTGAAAACTGTTGCTTGCTTATCACCTGCAGGAAATTAGCCTAGTTTTATGTATACAATGATTTATCCTTTTAATCATGCTAACGTTATTATATGAATTAGGTCTTCGGATTATGGACGCGGAAATTCTTAGATGGACGGCGGCTGAATATTGAATGACGCACTAGACGCTTGTATATTATTGGTCGTTAAAGTTGGCATTCACGTAGTTGGAGAGGTGAGTCACGTCCTTCAACCAGAAATTGTAGCTGGATAGCATTCGCCGACATTGCTGACGGTGAAAAAATCGCCGGATCATGGACCAGTGGAACCGGTAGATTTCACTTACTGGATAGCCGTCCGGTAAAAGATCGCTGGGGACATCCAATGAAAAAACTTCCTGAAAATGTCGTCAGGCGTATGACTCGAAACGTATCGCTAGAGTGAGGATGAAAATCCAGGCCGTCCTCGATTGTCCATGGTCGCATCTCCAGTGCCATTAGTCCCCCTGCGCTCGTGGGAAGAACCTTCCTGGGCTCTTCTTCAGTGGAAAGTGGTCGCCCATGCCGTGGAGACGGACCAAGAATCAGACGGTGGTGCTGTCTTAACTTACTGGGCCGTTTGAAGACCTGACCACATTCGCTGCATTGCTCCGTCGCTTCCTATTGGACTGACATTCGTGGCGCCATAAAGTATCCTCCCGACTAAGGGACCGTGAACGGGTTATGCAAGTATACCGTGCGCCGTTGTGGATGGAGAACTCGTGGCATCGCAAATTTTCAGGACGAGTAAATGGCTTCAGGTAGATGGTACTAGAGAACATGTCGGCTACGTGTCAGGGAATGGTGAAAACTCCGATATACCGCCACTTTTAGAAGCCCGCACCAGACAATAACTCTCTTACAGTGTTCTCTCCACCAATCAGTTTTACCATATTTAATAATATCATCAAATATTATGTATTTGCTGATATCATCAAATTATTTGATGATTTCTGCAAATCAATTGCTGGTCGATTAGTGATATAAGCAAATCATTTGCTGATATCAACAAATAGTTTATTGATATGAGCAAATCCGTTACTGATATCATCAAATGATTTGGTGATATCATTAAATGATTTGATGATATCTCTAAATATTTACTGATATCAGTGAATCATTTCATGATATCAACAAATATTTCATGATATCACTAAATATAGAATAAAATGCAAAACGGCTTGCCATACGAGCGCGCAATTGAGACATTTGCACCCCTGTACACATCTTAGCTTGCTAACGGCGTTTCAGTTTCACTTAACACTACCCTTAGCTTATCGCTTTGATTTCACGCAGCGCCACCTATCAGCCGCAAAAGACAAAAATATCAGGAGGGAGATAATCCTGTTCCAAAGTTGTTCCCAAAGCATCAAGTCACATGCCCGCCGATTTAAACGAGCCAATGAAACTATCTGTATTTAAATATTTTGACCAGGGCATCTCAGATATCAGACATGTCAGTTTCACGAGGCTCAAGACTGAGGGTTCTATGCGAGACCAAAACGAATGTGTGCGAATTAGCTATTCTATTTCTCACTCCAATGGAACATGCTTCTTTGTTTTTCTTAAGAAAAATCATATTACAAACGGCCTAAAATATTTGAAAAAAAATAAATAAAATCGGCGGCAGTTCACAGGAAAATGATATGGTTTTATTTTGTGATGGAGGCATTTCGATGCCAACCAAGGGATCACTTCAATCAATCGCTTTCTGGAGGTGTGTCTTCGTTTTATCAATGTGATTGCGCCGATGTCGGATGTCACGGGACCAATCGGATGTGACCATTTGGGAAACGCTCTAATATACTCAGATAGCACTCGTTACCGCATGGCGAAAAGCAGAAGTTTCTACGTATGATCGTGCCATGCGTTCGGATGATGCCCTATACATTAGCCCATAGGAGAGAGAAGTGACGTCACCGGAAGAAACACCACCTCTTGCATGCGCACGCGCCTGGTGGTACACCCGCACCCCTGTTTACCCTGTGCCCTACAGGCTACAGGGTTCAGGGTATACCACCAGGCGCGTACGCATACGAGAGATGACGTCACTTCCGCTGATGACGTTAGTTTCAGTGATGACCTCACCTCCGTCGATGTATATAGTTGAGCGCACATACATGCGGTGACGTCACTCCCCCTCTCTCTCATTTGGCTAATGTATATGGGTACACATGATTCAAGTGCGCAATCGAGTAAAAGCTGTATAGGCCGGCGATGCGCTGATTGGTGCAGAGAACAACGTAGGAACGTTCTTCTAGGTTGTGGGCTTGTACAAATGGCGGTATATTGGAGTTTTCACCATTTCCTGATACGCAGCCGACATGTTCTCTTGTACGATCTGCCTGAAGCCATTTATTCGTCCTGAATAGTCCTCCATCCAAAACGGCGCACGGTATACTTGCATAACCACTCCACGATCATTTAATCTAGAGGATACTTTACGGCACCACGAACGGGCGGCCCACGAGGGAGCGACGAAACAATGTAGCGAATGTGGTCAACTCTTCAAACGGCCCACTCAATCAAGACTGCACCAACGTTTGATTCTTGACCCGTCTCCACGGCATGGGCGACCACTTTCCACTGAAGATGAACCCAAAAAGTTCAGTCCCACTGAAGACGAACCCAGGAAGACTGATGCTACTGTTGATGCGACCATAAACATCCATGTACCCTCTGTCGATGACGACCTGGATGTCCAGCCGGTTCCGAGTCAGAGGCCTGACGACATCGAACATTTTCAGGAAGATCCAGTGGATATCTCCAGCGATATTTTACCGGACGCCTATCCAGTAAGTGACATCTACCGGTGCCACTGGTCCATGATCCGGCGATGTTTCGACCGTCACCGGTCGCTGTTAGATATCCACAATTTCCGGTTGGAGGACGTGACTCAGCTCTCTAACAGCGTGAATGCCATCTGCAACGACCAAGCCACGGTCTTCAAGTGCCAACATCAGGGTATTTGACCAGTCGTTCACCATCACCAATTCGAATTCACTGAAAAAAGATGCTGTGGCAACTGGATACAGGGATCCCTTGTAATGAACCTATCAGCAACGCCCCAACGGAAAACTGCCGGTGGATAGGGTGACCAATGTCACGTTTTTCGTGGCTAAAGTGATCGCCCACCCCATCAGCTGAATGTATTCACCCATGCACTGATGGATTCCGTAATATGTTGCATATTCTCTATATGTCCACGTGCTGATCGTTGATGTCTGCTCTGTAAAGTGAAGAACATGGTCTTTGACATTTCAATTTTTAGTCTGTGTATAATTAAGGAGACAGATATCGACACCAAATGCAAAAGGATTGTACAAGTGCAGTCAATAATGCGTCTGATATACGGACAAGAGCACACGAGAACTGTAAACGTACCCATAGTGGCTCTCCCAGCTTGGGTGTGCTGTGATGAAGGGATGATAAAATGTATAATACACACTATACTTGATGTTGTTCATGTCTCTTGGCTGTGTTTACATTGAATGCGTCTGAGCATATTGTTGCTATGAGAGGTTTTTTGCGAGAATGTACACGTGCTCGACAGGGTTCCCAGTCAGACTCACACTCGAACACAAACATACGAAACCCACATTCGCGAAGGCATATACTTCTCTCCCTGGTACCCTACAGGGGAGATAACTCTGCCAGGCAGCCAGACCGAACATGGCCTCAAACGCGTTCCTGTGTATCTCCGAAACTGCCCTTTCTGTAATACTAATCGATTGCGCATGGGTTGAACAACCTGACTTCCAATAACAACCACCCCACTCCGTCTCTGTCCCACAAGCGCTTCATCCACGACTGAAGTGACTTTCACTGCAATTACGCCAGTATGACTCGCTCCCACGATTGCTGCAAATGGACACCAACACGACCCATTTGTACCACGGATGGTTCATATGCCCTTCCCTATGGGCTAATGTATAGGGGAGCGTATGCTATATAGGACGACGATGTACTGATTGCTGGAGAGAACAACGTAGGAGAGTTCCTTTGGGGTGAGGGATTATAAAAGATGCGATACGTGAGAGTCATTCGACAAATATATGTAGGTTTATTGTTTGTCTAGGTGGGAAATTTCAGTCGTACGACGTCTGGCATTACAGGTTAGTTTTTCTGGGTATTGTTGCATTTTACTCCAGGGGTATCCCATGTTGTGGCGTTTACTTCACCAGGCGTCCTCGATGTTCATCCATTAACACCAGACGAGTTATTTCTTTGAGTTGATCTGTCATCACAGCTCTCGAGCTAGCGTTCTAATTCCGGTTAAACCGATGCTAAGGTCCGTTTGGATACTTCATAGTCTCTACATGTACAGCTGCAGTAAAAGCGCGGCTGAGATACCAAGGCTACTTCACAGAACCCACCGTATTCTCGGTTCTGAATGTGAGGTGCCGAGAGAAACTTTTCAGTGGAGTGTTATGGTTGTTCTTAGTCGCCAGATGTGGTAAATTTTTCCCCCTCATGCATATCGCTCCAATTTCATCATCCTCTGATCCACAACCGATATGTTCTCTTGTCTGAAGCAGTATACTCCTATCAATAATTTTCGACGCTACGAGGCCTCCACCCATAATGCCTTGCAGTATACTTGTAATACAAGCGTCTAGTCCGTCACCGTCGTTTAATTAGGGGAATAAGGCGCCACGAACGGCTACTCCACGAGGGCGCGACGGAAGAATTATGTAACGAATGTGGTCAACTCGTCAAGCCGCTCAGTCAGTTGAGACAGCACCAACGCGTGATTCATGGCCCCTCACCACGGCTTGGGTAACAACTTTCCACTGACGAGGAACCCAGGAAGGTCGGTCCCACTGAAGTCGAGCCCACGCAGACCAATTCACTAGTGATACGGCGATGGACATACCCACTGACGAGCAGGTCCTGTAAGTTTCCAGCTATCTCTTTCCGGACGCCCATCCAGTAAGTGACATCTACAGGGACCATTGGTTCATGATCCGACGATGTTTACACCGTCATCGGCCGCTGTTAGACATCTACAATTTTAGGTTGGTCGACCTCACCTCACTGCACAGAGACGTGAAAACCATAGGCAACCACCAAACTACAGCCTTCAGGTTAAATCTGGCGTTCCGCTATTTGCTGCAGCATAAAAGAATACATGCCGGTCCGGTTCTTCTATCCGGATCTTTGACCAGCCGTTTACCATCATTAATCTTGCGTCAGTGGAGACGGTGCTGGCTCAAGTGAATCAATTGGATGTCTTGGATTGGACCCATCAACAACGCCCCAACACCCATTGGATCGTGTAGAGGTTGACCGAGCACCCTATCGGAAGAACGTATTCACACATACACTGATGGATGTCGTAACATGCCGTATATACTCTATATGTCTACATGCTGATCGTTAAAGTCAGCTCTGTAAACACTTGTACCTAATATTACAGTGCTTGAAATAATAAAAAAAAAGGTGTATGATATTCAATTTTATTCTGTGAATAAATATGAGGACGAACTAAACACCAAATGGAACAGATTGGACTCTACCCACGAGCGCATCAATATATCATCCTGCACGATCCATTTAGACCACGAATGGTCCACCGCTGCCCCAAAACGTCCATTCAAATGTCTTTTTTTTCTAATGCGCATGCGCAGTTGGACGGCGCTTCTTTTGAAATAATAAAAACATGGTGTATGAGATTTCAATTTATTTTGTGTGAATAAATATGAGGACGAACTCAAAACCAAATGGAAAATATTGGACAAGAGCAGGCAACGATGCATCTGATATACGGACAAGAGAATACACGGATAAGAGCATACGAAAATGTAAACATACCCATAGTGGCTCCCTTAGCTTGGTTTGTTATCATGAGAGGATAATAAAATGCGTAATATCACTGTTTTGTTTTGATGTCTCTTGGTTGTCTTTACGTTGAATGCGTCTTAGGATATTGTTACGATGAGAGAAGGTTTTCTGAGAGAACATACACGTGCTCGATATGGTGGCCGGTCAGACTCAGACATGAACACAAACACACACCCACACTCCCGCGCTCACACATACAATGCCTGTCTCCGGTTCCTTACAAGTGAGGTGACTACGAGGTTGCCAGACCGAATATGGTCTCATACGAGATGGTGTGCATCTCGGAAACTGCCCTTTCTCTACTACAAAATGACATCTTTTCCAATAACAACCACCCCAGTCGGACTCCACCCCACGAGCGCTTCAATATGGCACCCTGCACGATACAATTAGACCAGGAATGGTCCACCTCTAGCCCCCAAAACGTCCAATTCAAATGTCCTTTTTCTAATACTGCCCGACTGCTCATACGCAGATTGACAGTACTTTCACTACATACCAGTTCACTTGCACTCTCCACCACGAGCGCTTCAAGATGACACCACCAATGCCCACCTTACACGGCCCATTCGGACCACGGTTGGGCCATCTCTACCCCCAAACCGTCCACCCAAGTGCCCTTTCTACGCTATTCCCTCTCTGTGTATGCGCAGATTGACGACATTTTCAAGACCCACTAGTCCAGTCTGATGCTCTCCCACGAATGCTTCACTGTGACTCCCCACATGGATCATTCGGATCACGGATGCTCCACGTAGATTCCAATACTTCTATTCCAACGCCCTTTTCTCGTTGCACCTGCGCAGATGGAGAACATTTCCACTACACACCCGCCCAGTCAGATGCTGCCCCCCATGAGTGCTTCAAACTGTTACCCCACACGATACCGTGGGCCCATTTTGGGCCCGCCTCGACCCCAAACCGTCCACCACACGTCTGCCAATTCACGGCTCATGCGCAGTCAGAACTTTCCTGCAAATATCACCCCATGACTATGAGACCACTTCCATGGTATTCTACTGCGTGATACAGAGAAAGCAAGTACGCACAAACTATGATAAAACCCACAAGAAAAAAATGACCACCCCAATACTCCTACTCCAAACATACAGTCCCGAAGATGTCAATTAACATTGGAGTAACTGAAGGCCATCCACAATGATCAAGGGCGTGACCGTTGACCCAACGTGACGTCATCGAAAATGACCGGAGATATCATTTAACATGGAAATAACTTACCTATTCACCAATGTTCAAATCAGGGAAGAAAACCAAGAATTGGGCCAGCAGGGTTGGGATTCCCCCACCAGATTTATCTTCATTGCGTACATAGTGCATAGATGGCAGGATGATCGATTTCATACGGGGATTTTACAAGCAAAGAGCAAGGAGGGTGTGTTCTATATATATTTTATCATCTCCAGCATCAAACACACACCCCAGCTGGAGGAGTCACTCTGGGATCACTTCAATCAATCGCTTTCTGGAGGTGTGTCTTCGTTTTATCAATGTGATTGCGCCGATGTCGGATGTCACGGGACCAATCGGATGTGACCATTTGGGAAACGCCCTAATATACTCAGATAGCACTCGTTACCGCATGGCTAAAAGCAGAAGTTTCTACGTATGATCGTGCCATGCGCTCGGATGATTCCCTATACATTAGCCCATAGGAGAGAGAAGTGACGTCACCGGAAGTAACGTCAGCTCTTGCATGCGCGCGCGCCTGGTGGTACACCCGCACCTACGGGCTATAGGGTTCAGGGTATACCACCAGGCGCGTACGCATGCGAGAGATGACGTCACTTCCGGTGATGACGTCAGTTTCGGTGATGAGGTCACCTCCGTCGATGTATATAGTTGAGCGCACATACATGCGGTGACGTCACTCCCCCTCTCTCTCCTTTGGCTAATGTTTATGGGTACACATGATTCAAGTGCGCACTCGAGCTAAAGCTGTGCTGGTCGGCGATGCGCTGATTGTTGTAGAGAACAACGTAGGAACGTTCGTCTTGGGTGTGGGCTTGTACAAGTGGCGGTATATTGGAATTTTCACCATTTCCTGATACGCAGCCGACATGTTCTCTTGTACGATCTGCCTGAAGCCATTTATTCGTCCTGAAGATTTGCGACAGCACGAGTCCTCCATTCAAAACGGCGCACGGTATACTTGCATAACCACTCCACGGTCATTTAATCTAGAGGATACTTTACGGCGCCACGAACGGGCGGCCCACGAGGAAGCGACGAAACAATGTAGCGAATGCGGTCAACTCTTCAAATGGCTCACTCAATCAAGACTGTACCAACGTTTGATTCTTGACCCGTCTCCACGGCATGGGTGACCACTTTCCACTGAAGATGAGCCGAGGAAGTTCAGCCCCACTGAAGACGAACCTAGGGAGACTAATGCCACTGTTGATGCGAGCATAAACATCCATATACCCTCTGTCGATGACGACGTGGATGTCCAGCCGGTTCCGAGTCAGAGGCCTGACGACATCGAACATTTTCAGGAAGATCCATGGATATCCCCAGCGATATTCTACCGGACGCATATCCAGTAAGTGACATCTTCCGGTGCCACTGGTCCATGATCCGGCGATGTTTCGACTGTCAACGGTCGCTGCTAGACATCCACAATTTCCGGTTGGAGGACGTGACTCAGCTCTCTAACAGCGTGAATGCCATCTGCAACGACCAAGCCACGGTCTTCAAGTGCCAACATCAGGGTATTTGACCAGTCGTTCACCATCACCAATTCGAGTTCACTGCAAAAAGATGCTGTAGCAACTGGATACAGGGATCCCTTGTAATGAACCTATCAGCAACGCCCCAACGGAAAACTGTCGGTGGATAGGGTGATCAATGTCACGTTTTTCGTGGCTAAAGTGATCGCCCATCCCATCAGCTGAATGGATTTACCCATGCACTGATGGATTCCGTAATATGTTGCATATTCTCTATATGTCCACGTGCTGATCGTTGAAGTCTGCTCTGTAAAGTGAAGAACATGGTCTTTGACATTTCAATTTTTAGTCTGTGTATAATTAAGGAGACAGATATCGACACCAAATGCAAAAGGATTGTACAAGTGCAGTCAATAATGCGTCTGATATACGGACAAGAGCACACGAGAACTGTAAACGTACCCATAGTGGCTCTCCCAGCTTGGGTGTGCTGTGATGAAGGGATGATAAAATGTATAATACACACTATACTTGAACTTGTGTCTAATTCTGCTTAACCCGGGGCTAGGGGCCGTATGAACCCATGTACTTCAAGATCCTCATGGTACTCATATGAACAGTCACAATCAAAGCGTGACTGAGATACATCATTCTTTAGATCACGACTTTACAACGAATATTATGGATTAAGAATACTGATCAGCGATACGGATTTGATATTTTTGGAACATCATGATGTCTTGCCGGCATCATTGAAAACTGTTGACCGCTTCTCTCTTGCAGCAAACAAGCTTATGTTTATGTATACTGTGATTGTCTTTTTGAATTTGGTGCTAATACTGTTATATGGAATATGAAATAGGTCTTTGGATTATGGACGCGGATATTCTCTAATGGACGACGGCTGGATTATTAATGACGGACTAGACGCTTGTAATCTTGGCCGTGTTTACATTGCATGCGTCTGAGCATATTGTTGCTATTAGAGGTTTTTTGAGAGAGTGTACACGTGCTCGACAGGGTTCCCAGTCAGATTCACACTCGAACACAAACACACGAAACCCACACTCGCGAAGGCATATACTTCTCTCCCTGGTGCCCCACTGGGGAGATAACTCTGCCGTGTTCCTGTGTATCTCCGAAACTGCCCTTTCTGTAATACTAACCGATTGCGCATGGGTTGAACAACCTGACTTCCAATAACAACCACCCCACTCCGTCTCTGTCCCGCAAGCGCTTCATCCACGACTGAAGTGACTTTCACTGCAAATAACGCCACTATGACTCGCTCCCACGATTGCTGCAAATGGACACCAACACGACCCATTTGTACCACGGATGGTTCATATGCCCTTCCCTATGGGCTAATGTATAGGAGAGAACAACGTAGGAGAGTTCCTTTGGGGTGAGGGATTATAAAAGATGCGATAGGTGAGAGTCATTCGACAAATATATGTAGGTTTATTGTTTGTCTAGGTGGGAAATTTCAGCCGTACGACGTCTGGTATTACAGGTTAGTTTTTCTGGGTATTGTTGCATTTTACCCCAGGGGTACCCCATGTTGTGGCGTTTACTTCACCAGACGTCCTCGATGTTCATCCATTAACACCAGACGAGTTATTTCTTTGAGTTGATCTGTCATCACAGCTCTCGAGCTAGCGTTCTAATTCCGGCTAAGCCGGTGCTAAGGTCCGTTTGGATACTTCATAGTCTCTACATGAACAGCTGCTGTAAAAGCGTGGCTGAGATACCAAGGCTACTTCACAGAACCCACCGTATTCTCGGTTCTGAATGTGAGGTGCCGAGAGAAACTTTCCAGTGGAGTGTTATGGTTGTTCTTAGTCGCCAGATGTGGTAAATTTTTCCCCCTCATGCATATCGCTCCAATTTCATCATTCCCTGATCCACAACCGATATGTTCTCTTGTCTGAAGCAGTATACTCCTATCAATAATTTTCGACGCCACGAGACCTCCACCCATAATGCCTTGCAGTATACTTGTAATACAAGCGTCTAGTCCGTCACGGTCGTTTAATTAGGGGAATAAGGCGCCACGAACGGCTACTCCACGAGGGCGCGACGGAAGAATGTAACGAATGTGGTCAACTCGTCAAGCCGCTCAGTCAGTTGAGACAGCACCAACGCGTGATTCATGGCCCCTCACCACGGCTCGGGTGACAACTTTCCACTGATGAGGAACCCAGGAAGGTCGGTCCCACTGAAGTCGAGCCCACGCAGACTAATTCATTAGTGATACGGCGATGGACAGCCCGCTATACCCACTGACGAGCAGGTCCTGTAAGTTTCCAGCTATCTCTTTCCGGACGCCCATCCAGTAAGTGACATCCACAGGGACCATTGGTTCATGATCCGACGATGTTTACACCGTCATCGGCCGCTGCTAGACATCTACAATTTTAGGTTGGTCGACCTCACCTCACTGCACAGAGATGTGAAAACCATAGGCAACCACCAAACTACAGCCTTCAGGTTAAATCTGGCGTTCCGCTATTTGCTGCAGCATAAAAGAATACATACCGGTCCGGTTCTTCTATCCGGATCTTTGACCAGCCGTTTACCATCATTAATCTTGCGTCAGTGGAGACGGTGCTGGCTCAAGTGAATCAATTGGATGTCTTGGATTGGACCCATCAACAACGCCCCAACACCCATTGGATCGTGTAGAGGTTGACCGAGCACCCTATCGGAAGAACGTATTCACACATACACTGATGGATGTCGTAACATGCCGTATATACTCTATATGTCTACATGCTGATCGTTAAAGTCAGCTCTGTAAACACTTGTACCTAATATTACAGTGCTTGAAATAATAAAAAAAAATGGTGTATGATATTCAATTTTATTCTGTGAATAAATATGAGGACGAACTAAACACCAAATGGAACAGATTGGACTCTACCCACGAGCGCTTCAATATATCATCCTGCACGATCCATTTAGACCACGAATGGTCCACCGCTGCCCCAAAACGTCCATTCAAATGTCTTTTTTTTTCTAATGCGCATGCGCAGTTGGACGGCACTTCTTTTGAAATAATAAAAATATGGTGTATGAGATTTCAATTTATTTTGTGTGAATAAATATGAGGACGAATTCAAAACCAAATGGAAAATATTGGACAAGAGCAGGCAACGATGCATCTGATATACGGACAAGAGAATACACGGAAAAGAGCATACGAAAATGTAAACATACCCATAGTGGCAGCTTGGTTTGTTATCATGAGAGGATAATAAAATGCGTAATATCACTGTTTTGTTTTGATGTCTCTTGGTTGTCTTTACGTTGAATGCGTCTTAGGATATTGTTACGATGAGAGAAGGTTTTCTGAGAGAACATACACGTGCTCGATATGGTGGCCGGTCAGACTCAGACATGAACACAAACACACACCCACACTCCCGCGCTCACACATACAATGCCTGTCTCCGGTTCCTTACAAGTGAGGTGACTACGAGGTTGCCAGACCGAATATGGTCCCATACGAGATGGTGTGCATCTCGGAAACTGTCCTTTCTCTACTACAAAATGACATCTTTTCCAATAACAACCAACCCAGTCGGACTCCACCCCACGAGCGCTTCAATATGGCACCCTGCACGATACAATTAGACCAGGAATGGTCCACCTCTAGCCCCAAAAACGTCCAATTCAAATATCCTTTTTCTAATACTGGCCGACTGCTCATACGCAGACTGACAGTACTTTCTCTACATACCAGTCCACTTGCACTCTCCACCACGAGCGCTTCAAGATGACACCACCAATGCCCACCTTACACGGCCCATTCGGACCACGGTTGGGCCATCTCTACCCCCAAACCGTCCACCCAAGTGCCCTTTCTACGCTATTCCCTCTCTGTGTATGCGCAGATTGACGACATTTTCAAGACCCACTAGTCCAGTCTGATGCTCTCCCACGAATGCTTCACTGTGACTCCCCACATGGATCATTCGGATCACGGATGCTCCACGTAGACTCCAATACTTCTATTCCAACGCCCTTTTCTCGTTGCACCTGCGCAGATGGAGAACATTTCCACTACACACCCGCCCAGTCAGACGCTGCCCCCCATGAGTCCTTCAAACTGTTACCCCACACGATACCGTGGGCCCATTTTGGGCCCGCCTCGACCCCAAACCGTCCACCACACGTCTGCCAATTCACGGCTCATGCGCAGTCAGAACTTTCCTGCAAATATCACCCCATGACTATGAGACCACTTCCATGGTATTCTACTGCGTGATACAGAGAAAACAAGTACGCACAAACCATGATAAAACCCACAAGAAAAAAATGACTACCCCAATACTCCTACTCCAAACATACAGTCCCGAAGATGTCAATTAACATTGGAGTAACTGAAGGCCATCCACAATGATCAAGGGCGTGACCGTTGACCCAACGTGACGTCATCGAAAATGACCGGAGATATCAATTAACATGGAAATAACTTACCTATTCACCAATGTTCAAATCAGGGAAGAAAACCAAGAATTGGGCCAGCAGGGTTGGGATTCCCCCACCAGATTTATCTTCATTGCGTACATAGTGCATATATGGCAGGATGATCGATTTCATACGGGGATTTTACAAGCAAAGAGCAAGGAGGGTGTGTTCTATATATATTTTATCATCTCCAGCATCAAACACACACCCCAGCTGGAGGAGTCACTCTGGGATCACTTCAATCAATCGCTTTCTGGAGGTGTGTCTTCGTTTTATCAATGTGATTGCGCCGATGTCGGATGTCACGGGACCAATCGGATGTGACCATTTGGGAAACGCCCTAATATACTCAGATAGCACTCGTTACCGCATGGCTAAAAGCAGAAGTTTCTACGTATGATCGTGCCATGCGCTCGGATGATTCCCTATACATTAGCCCATAGGAGAGAGAAGTGACGTCACCGGAAGTAACGTCAGCTCTTGCATGCGCGCGCGCCTGGTGGTACACCCGCACCTACGGGCTATAGGGTTCAGGGTATACCACCAGGCGCGTACGCATGCGAGAGATGACGTCACTTCCGGTGATGACGTCAGTTTCGGTGATGAGGTCACCTCCGTCGATGTATATAGTTGAGCGCACATACATGCGATGACGTCACTCCCCCTCTCTCTCCTTTGGCTAATGTTTATGGGTACACATGATTCAAGTGCGCACTCGAGCTAAAGCTGTGCAGGTCGGCGATGCGCTGATTGTTGTAGAGAACAACGTAGGAACGTTCGTCTTGGGTGTGGGCTTGTACAAGTGGCGGTATATTGGAATTTTCACCATTTCCTGATACGCAGCCGACATGTTCTCTTGTACGATCTGCCTGAAGCCATTTATTCGTCCTGAAGATTTGCGACAGCACGAGTCCTCCATTCAAAACGGCGCACGGTATACTTGCATAACCACTCCACGGTCATTTATTCTAGAGGATACTTTACGGCGCCACGAACGGGCGGCCCACGAGGAAGCGACGAAACAATGTAGCGAATGTGGTCAACTCTTCAAACGGCTCACTCAATCAAGACTGTACCAACGTTTGATTCTTGACCCGTCTCCACGGCATGGGTGACCACTTTCCACTGAAGATGAGCCGAGGAAGTTCAGCCCCACTGAAGACGAACCTAGGGAGACTAATGCCACTGTTGATGCGAGCATAAACATCCATATACCCTCTGTCGATGACGACTTGGATGTCCAACCGGTTCCGAGTCAGAGGCCTGACGACATCGAACATTTTCAGGAAGATCCATGGATATCCCCAGCGATATTCTACCGGACGCATATCCAGTAAGTGACATCTTCCGGTGCCACTGGTCTATGATCCGGCGATGTTTCGACCGTCAACGGTCGCTGCTAGACATCCACAATTTCCGGTTGGAGGACGTGACTCAGCTCTCTAACAGCGTGAATGCCATCTGAAACGACCAAGCCACGGTCTTCAAGTGCCAACATCAGGGTATTTGACCAGTCGTTCACCATCACCAATTCGAGTTCACTGCAAAAAGATGCAGTAGCAACTGGATACAGGGATCCCTTGTAATGAACCTATCAGCAACGCCCCAACGGAAAACTGCCGGTGGATAGGGTGACCAATGTCACGTTTTTCGTGGCTAAAGTGATCGCCCACCCCATCAGCTGAATGGATTTACCCATGCACTGATGGATTCCGTAATATGTTGCATATTCTCTATATGTCCACGTGCTGATCGTTGAAGTCTGCTCTGTAAAGTGAAGAACATGGTCTTTGACATTTCAATTTTTAGTCTGTGTATAATTAAGGAGACAGATATCGACACCAGATGCAAAAAGATTGTACAAGTGCAGTCAATAATGCGTCTGATATACGGACAAGAGCACACGAGAACTGTAAACGTACCCATAGTGGCTCTCCCAGCTTGGGTGTGATGTGATGAAGGGATGATAAAATGTATAATACACACTATACTTGAACTTGTGTCTAATTCCGCTTAACCCGGGGCTAGGGGCCGTATGAACCCATGTACTTCAAGATCCTCATGGTACTCATATGAACAGTCACAATCAAAGCGTGACTGAGATACATCATTCTTTAGATGACGACTTTACAACGAATATTATGGATTAAGAATACTGATCAGCGATACGGATTTAATATTTTTGGAACATCATGAGGTCTTGCCGGCATCATTGAAAACTCTTGACCGCTTCTCTCTTGCAGCAAACAAGCCTATGTTTATGTATACTATGATTGTCTTTTTGAATTTGGTGCTAATACTGTTATGTGGAAAATGGAATAGTTCTTTGGATTATGGACGCGGATATTCTCTAATGGACGACGGCTGGATTATGAATGACGGACTAGACGCTTGTAATCTTGGCTGTGTTTACAGGGAATGCGTCTGAGCATATTGTTGCTATTAGAGGTTTTTTGAGAGAATGTACACGTGCTCGACAGGGTTCCCAGTCAGATTCACACTCGAACACAAACACACGAAACCCACACTCGCGAAGGCATATACTTCTCTCCCTGGTGCCCTACTGGGGAGATAACTCTGCCGCGTTCCTGTGTATCTCCGAAACTGCCCTTTCTGTAATACTAGCCGATTGCGCATGGGTTGAACAACCTGACTTCCAATAACAACCACCCCACTCCGTCTCTGTCCCGCAAGCGCTTCATCCACGACTGAAGTGACTTTCACTGCAAATAACGCCTGTATGACTAGCTCCCACGATTGCTGCAAATGGACACCAACACGACCCATTTGTACCACGGATGGTTCATATGCCCTTCCCTATGGGCTAATGTATAGGAGAGAACAACGTAGGAGAGTTCCTTTGGGGTGAGGGATTATAAAAGATGCGATAGGTGAGAGTCATTCGACAAATATATGTAGGTTTATTGTTTGTCTAGGTGGGAAATTTCAGCCGTACGACGTCTGGTATTACAGGTTAGTTTTTCTGGGTATTGTTGCATTTTACCCCAGGGGTACCCCATGTTGTGGCGTTTACTTCACCAGACGCCCTCGATGTTCATCCATTAACACCAGACGAGTTATTTCTTTGAGTTGATCTGTCATCACAGCTCTCGAGCTAGCGTTCTAATTCCGTTTAAGCCGGTGCTGAGGTCCGTTTGGATACTTCATAGTCTCTACATGAACAGCTGCTGTAAAAGCGTGGCTGAGATACCAAGGCTACTTCACAGAACCCACCGTATTCTCGGTTCTGAATGTGAGGTGCCGAGAGAAACTTTCCAGTGGAGTGTTATGGTTGTTCTTAGTCGCCAGATGTGGTAAATTTTTCCCCGTCATGCATATCGCTCCAATTTCATCATTCCCTGATCCACAACCGATATGTTCTCTTGTCTGAAGCAGTATACTCCTATCAATAATTTTCGACGCCACGAGACCTCCACCCATAATGCCTTGCAATATACTTGTAATACAAGCGTCTAGTCGGTCACGGTCGTTTAATTAGGGGAATAAGGCGCCACGAACGGCTACTCCACGAGGGCGCGACGGAATTATGTAACGAATGTGGTCAACTCGTCAAGCCGCTCAGTCAGTTGAGACAGCACCAACGCGTGATTCATGGCCCCTCACCACGGCTCGGGTGACAACTTTCCACTGATGAGGAACCCAGGAAGGTCGGTCCCACTGAAGTCGAGCCCAGGCAGACTAATCCACTAGTGATACGGCGATGGACAGCCCGCTATACCCACTGACGAGCAGGTCCTGTAAGTTTCCAGTTATGTCTTCCCGGACGCCCATCCAGTAAGTGACATCTACAGGGACCATTGGTTCATGATCCGACGATGTTTACACCGTCATCGGCCGCTGCTAGACATCTACAATTTTAGGTTGGTCGACCTCACCTCACTGCACAGAGATGTGAAAACCATAGGCAACCACCAAACTACAGCCTTCAGGTTAAATCTGGCGTTCCGCTATTTGCTGCAGCATAAAAGAATACATACCGGTCCGGTTCTTCTATCCGGATCTTTGACCAGCCGTTTACCATCATTAATCTTGCGTCAGTGGAGACGGTGCTGGCTCAAGTGAATCAATTGGATGTCTTGGATTGGACCCATCAACAACGCCCCAACACCCATTGGATCGTGTAGAGGTTGACCGAGCACCCTATCGGAAGAACGTATTCACACATACACTGATGGATGTCGTAACATGCCGTATATACTCTATATGTCTACATGCTGATCGTTAAAGTCAGCTCTGTAAACACTTGTACCTAATATTACAGTGCTTGAAATAATAAAAAAAATGGTGTATGATATTCAATTTTATTCTGTGAATAAATATGAGGACGAACTAAACACCAAATGGAACAGATTGGACTCTACCCACGAGCGCTTCAATATATCATCCTGCACGATCCATTTAGACCACGAATGGTCCACCGCTGCCCCAAAACGTCCATTCAAATGTCTTTTTTTTTCTAATGCGCATGCGCAGTTGGACGGTACTTCTTTTGAAATAATAAAAACATGATGTATGAGATTTCAATTTATTTTGTGTGAATAAATATGAGGACGAACTCAAAACCAAATGGAAAATATTGGACAAGAGCAGGCCACGATGCATCTGATATACGGACAAGAGAATACACGGAAAAGAGCATACGAAAATGTAAACATACCCATAGTGGCTCCCTTAGCTTGGTGTGTTATCATGAGAGGATACTAAAATGCGTAATATCCCTGTTTTGTTTTGATGTCTCTTGGTTGTCTTTACGTTGAATGCGTCTTAGGATATTGTTACGATGAGAGAAGGTTTTCTGACAGAACATACACGTGCTCGATATGGTGGCCGGTCAGACTCAGACATGAACACAAACACACACCCACACTCCCGCGCTCACACATACAATGCCTGTCTCCGGTTCCTTACAAGTGAGGTGATTACGAGGTTGCCAGACCGAATATGGTCCCATACGAGATGGTGTGCATCTCGGAAACTGCCCTTTCTCTACTACAAAATGACATCGTTTCCAATAACAACCACCCCAGTCGGACTCCACCCCACGAGCGCTTCAATATGGCACCCTGCACGATACAATTAGACCAGGAATGGTCCACCTCTAGCCCCAAAAACGTCCAATTCAAATGTCCTTTTTCTAATACTGCCCGACTGCTCATACGCAGACTGACAGTACTTTCACTACATACCAGTCCAGTTGCACTCTCCACCACGAGCGCTTCAAGATGACACCACCAATGCCCACCTTACACGGCCCATTCGGACCACGGTTGGGCCATGTCTACCCCCAAACCGTCCACCCAAGTGCCCTTTCTACGCTATTCCCTCTCTGTGTATGCGCAGATTGACGACATTTTCAAGACCCACTAGTCCAGTCTGATGCTCTCCCACGAATGCTTCACTGTGACTCCCCACATGGATCATTCGGATCACGGATGCTCCACGTAGACTCCAATACTTCTATTCCAACGCCCTTTTCTCGTTGCACCTGCGCAGATGGAGAACATTTCCACTACACACCCGCCCAGTCAGACGCTGCCCCCCATGAGTGCTTCAAACTGTTACCCCACACGATACCGTGGGCCCATTTTGGGCCCGCCTCGACCCCAAACCGTCCACCACACGTCTGCCAATTCACGGCTCATGCGCAGTCAGAACTTTCCTGCAAATATCACCCCATGACTATGAGACCACTTCCATGGTATTCTACTGCGTGATACAGAGAAAACAAGTACGCACAAACCATGATAAAACCCACAAGAAAAAAATGACCACCCCAATACTCCTACTCCAAACATACAGTCCCGAAGATGTCAATTAACATTGAAGTAACTGAAGGCCATCCACAATGATCAAGGGCGTGACCGTTGACCCAACGTGACGTCATCGAAAATGACCGGAGATATCAATTAACATGGAAATAACTTACCTATTCACCAATGTTCAAATCAGGGAAGAAAACCAAGAATTGGGCCAGCAGGGTTGGGATTCCCTCACCAGATTTATCTTCATTGCGTACATAGTGCATAGATGGCAGGATGATCGATTTCATACGGGGATTTTACAAGCAAAGAGCAAGGAGGGTGTGTTCTATATATATTTTATCATCTCCAGCATCAAACACACACCCCAGCTGGAGGAGTCACTCTGGGATCACTTCAATCAATCGCTTTCTGGAGGTGTGTCTTCGTTTTATCAATGTGATTGCGCCGATGTCGGATGTCACGGGACCAATCGGATGTGACCATTTGGGAAACGCCCTAATATACTCAGATAGCACTCGTTACCGCATGGCTAAAAGCAGAAGTTTCTACGTATGATCGTGCCATGCGCTCGGATGATTCCCTATACATTAGCCCATAGGAGAGAGAAGTGACGTCACCGGAAGTAACGTCAGCTCTTGCATGCGCGCGCGCCTGGTGGTACACCCGCACCTACGGGCTATAGGGTTCAGGGTATACCACCAGGCGCGTACGCATGCGAGAGATGACGTCACTTCCGGTGATGACGTCAGTTTCGGTGATGAGGTCACCTCCGTCGATGTATATAGTTGAGCGCACATACATGCGGTGACGTCACTCCCCCTCTCTCTCCTTTGGCTAATGTTTATGGGTACACATGATTCAAGTGCGCACTCGAGCTAAAGCTGTGCAAGTCGACGATGCGCTGATTGGTGTAGAGAACAACGTAGGAATGTTCGTCTTGGGTGTGGGCTTGTACAAGTGGCGGTATATTGGAATTTTCACCATTTCCTGATACGCAGCCGACATGTTCTCTTGTACGATCTGCCTGAAGCCATTTATTCGTCCTGAAGATTTGCGACAGCACGAGCCCTCCATCCAAAACGGCGCACGATATACTTGCATAACCACTCCACGGTCATGTAATCTAGAGGATACTTTACGGCGCCACGAACGGGCGGCCCACGAGGGAGCGACGAAACAATGTAGCGAATGTGGTCAACTCTTCAAACGGCTCACTCAATCAAGACTGCACCAACGTTTGATTCTTGACCCGTCTCCACGGCGTGGGCGACCACTTTCCACTGAAGATGAGCCGAGGACGTTCAGCCCCACTGAAGACGAACCTAGGGAGACTAATGCCACTGTTGATGCGAGCATAAACATCCATATACCCTCTGTCGATGACGACCTGGATTTCCAGCCGGACTCTAGCGATACGGTTCCGTGTCAGAGGCCTGGCGACATCGAACATTTTCAGGAAGATCCATGGATATCCCCAGCGATATTTTACCGGACGCATATCCAGTAAGTGACATCTGCCGGTGCCACTGGTCCATGATCCGGCGATATTTCGACTGTCACCGGTCGCTGCTAGACATCCACAATTTCGGGTTGGAGGACGTGACTCAGCTCTCTAACAGCGTGAATGCCATCTGCAACGACCAAGCCACGGTTTTCAAGTGCCAACATCAGGGTATTTGACCATTCGTTCACCATCACCAATTCGAGTTCAGTGCAAAAAGATGCTGTAGCAAATGGATACAGGGATCCCTTGTAATGAACCTATCAGCAACGCCCCAACGGAAAACTGCCGGTGGATAGGGTGACCAATGTCACGTTTTTCGTGGCTAAAGTGATCGCCCACCCCATCAGCTGAATGTATTCACCCATGCACTGATGGATTCCGTAATATGTTGCATATTCTCTATATGTCCACGTGCTGATCGTTGAAGTCTGCTCTGTAAAGTGAAGAACATGGTCTTTGACATTTCAATTTTTAGTCTGTGTATAATTAAGGAGACAGATATCGACACCAAATGCAAAAGGATTGTACAAGTGCAGTCAATAATGCGTCTGATATACGGACAAGAGCACACGAGAACTGTAAACGTACCCATAGTGGCTCTCCCAGCTTGAGTGTGCTGTGATGAAGGGATGCTAAAGGTATAATACACACTATACTTGATGTTGTTCATGTCTCTTGGCTGTGTTTACATTGAATGTGTCTGAGCATATTGTTGCTATGAGAGTTTTTTTGAGAGAATGTACACGTGCTCGACAGGGTTCCCAGTCAGACTCACACTCGAACACAAACACACGAAACCCACACTCGCGAAGGCATATGCTTCTCTCCCTGGTGCCCTACAGGGGAGATAACTCTGCCAGGCAGCCAGACCGAACATGGCCCCAAACGCGTTCCTGTGTATCTCCGAAACTGCCCTTTCTGTAATACTAACCGATTGCGCATGGGTTGAACAACCTGACTTCCAATAACAACCACCCCACTCCGTCTTTGTCCCTCAAGCGCTTCATCCACAACTGAAGTGACTTTCACTGCAAATAACGCCAGTATGACTCGCTCCCACGATGGCAACACGACCCATTTGTACCACGGATGGTTCATATGCCCTTCCCTATGGGCTAATGTATAGGGGAGCGTATGCTATATAGGACGACGATGTACTGATTGCTGGAGAGAACAACGTAGGAGAGTTCCTTTGGGGTGAGGGATTATAAAAGATGCGATAGGTGAGAGTCATTCGACAAATATATGTAGGTTTATTGTTTGTCTAGGTGGGAAATTTCAGCCGTACGACGTCTGGTATTACAGGTTAGTTTTTCTGGGTATTGTTGCATTTTACCCCAGGGGTACCCCATGTTGTGGCGTTTATTTCACCAGATGTCCTCGATGTTCATCCATTAACACCAGACGAGTTATTTCTTTGAGTTGATCTGTCATCACAGCTCTCGAGCTAGCGTTCTAATTCCGGTTAAGCCGATGCTAAGGTCCGTTTGGATACTTCATGGTCTCTACATGAACAGCTGCAGTAAAAGCGCGGCTGAGATACCAAGGCTACTTCACAGAACCCACCGTATTCTCGGTTCTGAATGTGAGGTGCCGAGAGAAACTTTCCAGTGGAGTCTTATGGTTGTTCTTAGTCGCCAGATGTGGTAAATTTTTCCCCCTCATGCATATCGCTCCAATTTCATCATTCCCTGATCCACAACCGATATGTTCTCTTGTCTGAAGCAGTATACTCCTATCAATAATGTTCGACGCCACGAGACCTCCACCCATAATGCCTTGCAGTATACTTGTAATACGAGCGTCTAGTCCGTCACGGTCATTTAATTAGGGGAATAAGGCGCCACGAACGGCTACTCCACGAGGGCGCGACGGAAGAATGTAACGAATGTGGTCAACTCGTCAAGCTGCTCAGTCAGTTGAGACAGCACCAACGCGTGATTCATGGCCCCTCACCACGGCTTGGGTGACAACTTTCCACTGATGAGGAACCCAGGAAGGTCGGTCCCACTGCAGTCGAAGCCAGGCAGATTAATTCACTGGTGATACGGCGATGGACAGCCCGCTATACCCACTGACGAGCAGGTCCTGTAAGTTTCCAGCTATCTCTTACCGGACGCCCATCCAGTAAGTGACATCTACAGGGACCATTGGTTCATGATCCGACGATGTTTACACCGTCATCGGCCGCTGCTAGACATCTACAATTTTAAGTTGGTCGAACACACCTCACTGCACAGAGACGTGAATACCATAGGCAACGACCAAACCACAGCCTTCAGGTTAAATCTGCCGTTCCGCTATGTGCTGCAGCATAAAAGAATACATACCGGTCCGGTTCTTCTATCCGGATCTTTGACCAGCCGTTTACCATCATTAATCTTGCGTTAGTGGAGACGGTGCTGGCTCAAGTGAATCAATTGGATGTCTTGGATTGGACCCATCAACAACGCCCCAACACCCATTGGATCGTGTAGAGGTTGACCGAGCACCCTATCGGAAGAACGTATTCACACATACACTGATGGATGTCGTAACATGCCGTATATACTCTATATGTCTACATGCTGATCGTTAAAGTCAGCTCTGTAAACACTTGTACCTAATATTACAGTGCTTGAAATAATAAAAAAAATGGTGTATGATATTCAATTTTATTCTGTGAATAAATATGAGGACGAACTAAACACCAAATGGAATAATTGAAATAATAAAAACATGGTGTATGAGATTTCAATTTATTTTGTGTGAATAAATATGAGGACGAACTCAAAACCAAATGGAAAATATTGGACAAGAGCAGGCCACGATGTATCTGATATACGGACAAGAGAATACACGGATAAGAGCATACGAAAATATAAACATACCCATAGTGGCTCCCTTAGCTTGGTGTGTTATCATGAGAGGATACTAAAATGCGTAATATCCCTGTTTTGTTTTGATGTCTCTTTGTTGTCTTTACGTTGAATGCGTCTTAGGATATTGTTACGATGAGAGAAGGTTTTCTGTGAGAACATACACGTGCTCGATATGGTGGCCGGTCAGACTCAGACATGAACACAAACACACACCCACACTCACGCGCTCACACATACAATGCCTGTCTCCGGTTCCTTACAAGGGAGGTGACTACGAGGTTGCCAGACCGAATATGGTCCCATACGAGATGGTGTGCGTCTCGGAAACTGCCCTTTCTCTACTACAAAATGACATCTTTTCCAATAACAACCACCCCAGTCGGACTCCACCCCACGAGCGCTTCAATATGGCACCCTGCACGATACAATTAGACCAGAAATGGTCCACCTCTAGCCCCCAAAACGTCCAATTCAAACGTCCTTTTTCTAATACAGCCCGGCTGCTCATACGCAGATTGACAGTACTTTCACTACATACCAGTCCAGTTGCACTCTCCACCACGAGCGCTTCAAGATGACACCACCAATGCCCACCTTACACGGCCCATTCGGACCACGGTTGGGCCATCTCTACCCCCAAACCGTCCACCCAAGTGCCCTTTCTACGCTATTCCCTCTCTGTGTATGCGCAGATTGACGACATTTTCAAGACACACTAGTCCAGTCTGACGCTCTCCCACGAATGCTTCACTGTGACTACCCACATGGATCATTCGGATCACGGATGCTCCACCTAGACTCCAATACTTCTATTCCAATGCCCTTTTCTCGTTGCACCTGCGCAGATGGAGAACATTTCCACTACACACCCGCCCAGTCAGACGCTGCCCCCCATGAGTGCTTCAAACTGTTACCCCACACGATACCGTGGGCCCATTTTGGGCCCGCCTCGACCCCAAATCGTCCACAACACGTCTGCCAATTCACGGCTCATGCACAGTCAGAACTTTCCTGCAAATATCACCCCATGACTATGAGACCACTTCCATGGTATTCTACTGCGTGATACAGAGAAAACAAGTACGCACAAACCATGATAAAACCCACAAGAAAAAAATGACCACCCCAATACTCCTACTCCAAACATACAGTCCCGAAGATGTCAGTGAACATTGGAGGAACTGAAGGCCATCCACACTGATCAAGGGCGTGACCGTTGACCCAACGTGACGTCATCGAAAATGACCGGAGATATCAATTAACATGGAAATAACTTACCTATTCACCAATGTTCAAATCAGGGAAGAAAACCAAGAATTGGGCCAGCAGAGTTGGGATTCCCCCACCAGATTTATCTTCATTGCGTACATAGTGCATAGATGGCAGGATGATCGATTTCATACGGGGATTTTACAAGCAAAGAGCAAGGAGGGTGTGTTCTATATATATTTTATCATCTCCAGCATCAAACACACACCCCAGCTGGAGGAGTCACTCTGGGTGTGTTTACATTATTTTTGCATGTACACCTGGTGGGTCTCGCCGTGAAAGATACCGGTCCGTAGTCGAAGATGGTCGGGGGTGGTTTGTTTCAGGGCAAAGAGCATATACCCATGCTGACGAGTTGTGGAATCTTTAAAGGCTTCCAATGTAAACTGTGTGCGACCGGTGATATCTCTCGGGTTTTTGAAGACCACCAGCTAGTGGGCATTTAAGCTGATGTTCCGATGTTTTTTGTTTTTGCTGAACAGATTCTGCACAATGTAGATGATGCTGAACCGGCGAGGATGGCTGCCTTTGGTGAAGAGTTGGTTGACCCGTGTATCCGTCTCCGCCATGAGATCGTTCAGAACGACTAAGGTGTCCGGCTTCCACGAACGTGCTGTTGGAAATTGCCGCATATGTCGCCTGCCATTCTCCGTAACACCACACGATGCGGGCAATGGGTGGTATGTTCATCTTGCGGGCGTAGTGGAGGAGTTTCTAGCCGAAGTGTGTTTTGCCGGGACCCGTCGGTCCTGCAATGACACAAGTGGAGGGATGTTGCCACTGGGGGTCCATGGTTGAACGTGTATCCGCTGTCGTGGTAACCCGCTCTTGTAAATTTGGTACGAGTGAACCGAAGTCGTCGGTGCGTCAACCTCGGTCGCCGTTTTCAACGGGCGTTCACTGCGGGTGGTCGTACTGGACACTGCAATACTTGGTGTAGGTGTTGATGTTGACTGTATAGGCCTACTCGGTGTGGAGCTCGATGTTTATGTGGACTGTATACTCGGCGTGGTAGTGGTAGTGGTGGTGGTGGTGGTGGTGATGATTGGGGTAGTTTCGATCACGGGGTTTACTGGTGTAGAGAAGGACTGTAGACTGGTTGGACTGGCACTCACGGTTGGTGTTCTAAGTTGGTTAAGTAGAGAGATGAACACAACCGCCGTATAAAATACCCAGCAGGGTTACCAATGTCACCAGAAAGCCCACTGGCGCTTTGTGCGTTTTGGGAAACGTAATGCTCAGAGGCGGTGGCTGTTTGTCCATAGCACTGTGTTCATGGTTGAGCGTGGAATGAACGATGACGGTGGTGGTGTCTGGCTTTATAGCCGTTTCATTTGGTTGGCTGGAACCCAGGAATTGAACGAGCTGGGCCACCCTCGCCATTTCACGAGATGCATCGTCTTACCTCGCCGTCGCTCTGTTTTCACGATGCGTTCCACAGTCTAGTAGTCTTGTGCTGTTTTCACCGCGGGCTGTAAATTCTACGTCGTAAAATGTTTCTAGCACCGAAGTGCTCATCGCTCCAATTGGGGAGATAACTCTTCTCGAACTTGCCCTTGACTTTACTGATCCGTACAGGTTCGCCGACCTTGAACACCGCCTTCGATTGTGATTGACCATAATTGGGATACAAGACACGTCGCACTTGGGCTTCGTTGCGTTTAGTAACGGTGACGGGGGCTCTCTGAATACTCCGGTGATAGGCTCGATTTTCACCCTCCACCAGCTGAGGGAGAACATCGATGTATTCTTTGTATTCCTGTACGTGAAATATTTATACCTGCGCTCTTTAAACGATCGATTGAAACTTTCGACGATGGAAGCCTCGTTTTCGTTGTACGTGTGAAAGAAAAATACCTTCTGGGCTTTCAGAAACTGTTGGAAGGGTCTGTTGAGGAATTCCGTGCCTTCATCGGTTTGCAAATACAAGGGTTTGCAAACGAACTCATATCGACCTACTCCGCTTGCCAATGGGCATCTATAGCACCCACGATAACCCGGTTCCGTGGAAAATGGCCGCGGGCAGCTCGATGTAAGGTATAGACGTCTTGTTATTTTAACCAGTGTTGGACTTGGGTGCGTTGTATGCCCTGGGACAATGCGCTATACGCAGTCGGACTGCCAGGGCTGTAGTATAAATTCTCCAACACCTTCTCCCAGCTCTTCATATTGACGATATGACATAGGCCATCACTATCCTTCGTTTTATATAAAGGCATCCTGGATTGCCTGAGCATAGGCGGATAGTCTATGGCCTCGTCGTCTATCTCCGCTTCATTGATGCGATTGATAATTTGTTCATTGGATTCTGCCACCGCCTCACACAGGGCACGAGCTCAGCCCAACTGCATAGCTGACCGCTCATCCGGTGTAAACAGCTGGTCCACAATAGGCCCCACTTTCTCGAAGGCTGTCCACAGATCAGTGCCTAGGGTGAAGCCTCGCGTAGGGTCCTGGAAACGTCCCAGGCGTGCGAAGAATGGACCACGGTGTACGTAGATGGCATTGTCTATGTGAATGAGGTCACCGTCCTCGAGCTCAACGCTCAACACCCGTTTAAATTTGGTCCAAACGCCGTAAGTGACCTTTGACCCCCGCGCACCATTATTAATACGGTACGGGTATTAACCCATGCATTGGGCGGGCATTTGACTAGATAAAGAGTATCTGGGCGCATATTGACCTCAACAATTTGTGTATGACCTCTGAACCGGAAGTGACGTCACAGAGGTCGTATGTAAATTTTTGGGGGTCAATATGCGCCCAGATGCGATTTATCTACTACTCACACGATCCCGTAGGCCCACTTTTGGCCCGCCTCGACCCCAAACCGTCCACTCCACATCTGCCTATTCTCTGCGCATGAGCAGTCAGAACTTTCCAGCAAATATCACCCCATGACCACGAGACCACCTCCGTGGTATTTTACTGCATGAGACAGAAAAAACAAGTACCCACACCCAATGATAAAACCCACAAGAAAAAATGACCACCACAATACACCTACTCCAAACTTACATTCTCGGAGATGTCAATTAACATTGAAGTAATTGAAGGTCATCCATAATAATGAAGGGCGTGACCTTTGACCCAACGTGACGTCAACGAAAATGACCGGAGATATCAATTAATATGGAAGTAACTAAAGGGGAAATTCTTACCTGTTTATTAATGTTCAAATCAGGGGAGAAAACCAGGAATTGAGCCAGAAGAGTTCGGATTCCCCGCCAGAGTTGTCTTCCTTGCGTCCAGAGCGCATAGCATGTCATACGGGGATTTGCTTTCACAAGCAAATAGCTGCCTTTTTATTTGTTATGAAATTTTGGAACAACATTGATACCGCCGGACACAAAGAGCTGGATACTGGGATCGGACTGATCATAGACTCGTATTAATAACATGGTACAGCATATATAGGTTATATTTATTGAATATTTCACCCACTTGTATGGGTATTATACAGAGAGTGGGGGAAGAAGCTCGTCACACCATAAAGAACATTTTAGAAAATACCACTCAGTACATTCCAGGAGATGACGGGTCATTATATTACCAGTGATTCGGACGAAGCAACAACCCGCGTATTTGAAATCTAGTCTACATGGGACTACTTTCTGTCCAGGGAGGCTTGAATTTGAAGTGACCTTCTCCACCGGAAGTGACCTTTGACCCGGGCGTCACGTTTAATGTTTGCCCTTTTACCGGAAGTGACATTTGACCCGGTCGTGACCTTTGACCCTGAAGCGACGTCAGTTTCTACGTGATCCACATGACGTTATCAGTCTCGACCTCATAAATAATACCAAATTTACGGTCTTCCTAGAATTACTTCTAACGTTAAAGAGAGGCAGTTAATTATGGCAATATCAGACACGTTTGGGAAAGGGCTATAGATCTCCAACACCTCTACAGAGAATTCTAATTTAGTTTTAGACTCGCGCATTTTTGCGAATTCGAACTCTGCTCTTCACAGTATGAAATACCTGAATTAACACACATACAGATAATGATATAACATCGCCCATAAAACGGAAAATAGATTTAAATATATAGAATCAGTCTTGGAAACCACTATGCTAGCTGCATTTGTAATTTCAAAATGTTGGCTTCCTCTAGCTGCCCATTATATGGCACTTTCTCACAGTAATAGCCAGAGATGCCAGTATTAATAATGGTGCTGCCGAGGCCGAAAAACAGGCCTAGAAACTGTTCCCAATGTGGAACAACACAAATCATGTTTTACTTCGTAGACCAATATATAGTAATCGTAAAAAGTGATGCTGGAGTGACCGGTGATGTGGGCTACTTAGTTAACCTGGTTTCCATGGTGACCATGACAGGAACGGAAATATAAAAATATCGGGTTATTTTCAGATAAAATTCGCGCTGATGATATCATACTCTTGTACTAATTAATACGCCAAGCGATTATCCAGTGTCCAAGCCATGCATCTGCTCATTGTCAAAACAATTTACTTAAATAACCGTTTGCTTATGCGCCAGAATTTGCAGGCGCTATTTTAATAACAAGCGCTGGATGAGCGCAAAGACCACCGTCGAGGCAACAGGGTCCGTTGAGGAATACATCACTGATTAACATAGGGCCGGATGCCAAGCTCAGTTTGGCATTTGTTGGACGTTAACTTCACCAATGGTAATTAACCTGCGGTTGAGGGTTCCCCACTAGAATGTCCAGCTACATGTGTAGGGATGTGGAAGTCACATTCCCCGCAAATAATTTTTGGCTGATTTCGTCTCCTAGACGTGGAAATTGATTGCTTTTGTGAGAACCGTTCCCCCAAAGCAGTCACCACTGTTTACGTAACTTTCCAGCTTCACATATAGTTGTACATTTCGGCCTTGTTTGGGTCCACGAGGGTCCCAACCCTTCAAACGCGGCTTCATTGCTATTTTTCTCATGTTTAGGGTAGGAATGTACAATTATTGTCTGTGAATATTATTTGGATCGAGAGGTGGTTTTTTTAGCTAGTTTCCCGCTTATTTTGGCGGAAAAACTCCAAATTTATTGTTCTATTTTTGGTAGCATTTCTCGTGAATTTGGCTTTTGAATTTGGTGCATGTCGGGCTGACCCATTCGTGTCCCGGTGGGTGTAAGTCCTTTCGTGTTCTAAATTTTATAGCCGTTTGTTGTATAGTTTATTTTCTTTTTGTAAATAATTGTTTCTTTCTTTGCTAGTGACTTATTTTCTGAAATATTTGTGTGTAGCGAATTCATTTCTTTTTGTGCTTTTGGCCACTATTCAACGGTGTAATTGTGATTTGTGTGGTATTTTTTTTATTTGAACTCATTTGAGAACGAGTGAGAAGATTTGGAAAAATTCAGGTGGTTTCATCATTTATTGTTATTTGTTTCTTTTTTGTACGGTATTTTTTTTTTTTTTTTTCGTTAAATACTTTTATCGAATGAACGTAGATGAATTAATCCTTCTTCTGCGTTTCGACTAATTAACCCTTCAATAGTAACGGTTGGTTATTCTAGCGCACAGTGAGAAGATCATTCATAGCATTTTTTTTTTAAATTTTACATTCTGAATTCCTGTTCAGCGTGTTACACACAGGCCTCCTATCTTGGTTCTAACAATCTTGAACTTGAATTTACATTTTTGCTATCCTGACTTCGTGAAATTCTGAAATTCTGATTTCTGTTTCAATATTCCTGACATAGTAAACGGTCCACTCTCCGTGTAGTACGCCTACTTCGTAAAGGTAAAGATACAACGTTTAGACACCTTTCGGATTATTTACATTTTTCTTTTCTGGTAGGCTCAGTCGTGGCCTATGATGATTTAACATCTGACAGGATATTATTTCTTGTTAATGTTGTGCCAATGTTTGGCATACTGAGGCCGATTTCTTCAACATTTCTACTACTTGTGAAGATTTTAGTGAAATAATATCTTTAAATTCGTCCAAATATCACAACGTTAGATTTTTTACCAAGTGTATGTGTGAAAATGTTCAGATTTGACTAGTGTTGACAAAAACTGGCGGTTCAACACATTTGTCTTGACTTGTTGGGGATTTCTCTGAATGTGTTTTACTGGTGACCTCAAAAAGCATGTTCGCTATAGTATTCGTGCCATATCGCATCTTGGATTGTGCACATCCTTTATTTGTAAGCGTCGTTCAAAATTATGAGGGAAGGGAGGGATATATCAGGACAGTCATATCAAATTGATATATCCGGACGTTTATATGAAATTGATGCCCAAGCTATTCAAAATATTCGAACTCCGCCTACAAATTGGTGTGGTAGCACACATTTAATTGACCACCTTCCGGCCAAGCATCCTACAAATTCATCAGGGCATGTAAGGGGTACTGGCTCATTCAAACAGATACCAGACGCTCTTCCTTTAAGGGAGTTCTATGGGGCAGATAATGACCAATGTTGTGGTGGTTCACCTGACCGCTCTTTATGGCGCGATGGTGAATCCACCAGGTGTCTCAATAGTTCGCGTGACCATTCCTCTGGAACAAATCGCGAACATTTGCGACATCGCGACAACTCGCGCGAACATTTGCGACATCGCGACAGCTCTAGCGAACATAATGGCAAGCGAAATCGCGATGCTTCCATTGATCGTGACGGCAAACGTGACGGTTTCACTCGAAATCTTAATTCTTCACGAGAAAGTAACAATCGCCATGAGCAGGGCTCCGCGAGATATCGCCGGCCATTTCGCCATACATCAAGTGATCGGCGTAGCGATAATCGTGAATGCGGTTTGTCACAAAGCAAGTCATATCGTCACTGTGATACTGCAAATGACATTCGTCATGACCGTGATCGTGATACACCCTCTCATAAGTCTGTGTATGGTGTCTCTCATAGGTACGGTTATGTATCAAATAGTGATCGTGAGGGTGACTGGTATCGTGACTTATCATATACCTATGCGTGCTAGGATAGTGATACACACTCGCGTTTTCCATTTCTGTATCACCACAGTCGGTATGTTGTATCGCCCCACTAGCTTACCGGAACTACTTTCGCCGGTGACCTTGGCAACGTCTCGTGGGGAATCCCGTGAACTTTTCGTTCTGTTCTATTTGTGGAACTGTCAATTTCAACCATACTGATCAGTTCTGAAGGCTATTTCCAGATCAATACAAATGAATTTACACTTGCGATAATATATGCATATATACTGAACCTATTCTGGGTCTGATTTTGGACATTCTTTTTATTCCAATACTCAAAATCAAATATAGGCTTGTTACCCGGTACTCAAAATTATTTCTTGATGGCGAATACAAATGAACGAAAGACAAACTCTGTGGCTCTACTGCGTGACCACGTTTTCAGTGACAAGAACTGTACGAAAGCATCAACACATGGCTACTCTGGCTCGTAATGTTGTTTAGTCTATATGTTGTAAGTCTGTTAACGTTGAAAATAAACACGCCGGTCAATCCCGCCCCCCTCGGTTCGTCTTCGGTGAAGTGATAACCGGTGCTGCAAATCTGCATTTTCGGGCCGCCTTGATGGGGACTGCACGCTCCCCGTCTGGCCATGGAGTATCAGTGCAATTGCCCGTGCAAGCTCTGCTTGACTACTGCTTCATAGAAAACATTTGAATTCCAGGGACAGACAGTCGATCCACAGTTAAAATAGACAGCAATTCAATCACGTGTTTTCTTATTCAAATCAAACGTCATTTGAAAAATTATGTTTGATTCGATAAATCCAAGAGAAACTGTAAAATCCAATCATGATCGTATACCGGTAGTATTTTTTATTTATTTTTCTTTAATCCGATTTAGATGTAATACGGCCGTATAAACATTATGCAACTGACAGCGTGGACAGGGCACAGTAAGTTTTCTAGGCAAACCGTAAGTCCCACCCATTTCGTTCCTCCAAAAAGTTTCGTCTCGCTAAACCACTAATGAACTTTCCTTGCCGTGAATTTCAACAACTGCATCTTAGCTATCGGACATGCGTCCATCTATAAACGTACCTTTGACACTGACCAACCGACTGTAAAATGTAATTCCTGAATCAAGAATCGTCTGTGACACTGTCGGAATCGCGTTGCTTGTCATTGTTTGAATTTCTCGGTTGGAGAAATTTCCGTACGCCTGTATAGATCCATCGTGTTTCGCAGTTCCAAAGACAGTTTGTTGAACAACACATCAAACAGTATATATGTACGTTTCAAGTTCACCATTTCTGCAAACCTCGATGTCAAATATTGCGGGAGGTAAATGTTCCAACCTGACTGTCTTTCTTCTCTCTTTCTCGTTTTGTTTATCCTGACCTAGTTTGTTTCATCGAGGCTTGCAAGATTATTTTTGGCCCAGTGCCACGTGCGCGGATTTATTCAATTAGGTCAAATGAGCCTTACCACGTCACATACACAATCAATGCGTGTCATAACACATAGTTCGGAATTCAAACGCCCTATTAGGTGAATAAAAACATCGTAAGAGTTCGATATATGATAAATATATCATCATGACACTGTGTTATTCCCGCACTTTGTATCAGCTCTCGTTCTCGGAGTTTGATCGCCGCATCGACCTCGACCTGCGGTCTCGGTCGATACGGCGATCAG
The DNA here is from genome assembly GCA_036873755.1 of Hanleya hanleyi. Taxonomy (NCBI): domain Eukaryota; kingdom Metazoa; phylum Mollusca; class Polyplacophora; order Lepidopleurida; family Hanleyidae; genus Hanleya; species Hanleya hanleyi. The sequence goes on from JAVTVY010022862.1 coordinate 88,516, forward strand.
ACTCCGAGAACTCAAGCTGATACAAAGTGCGGGAACAACACAGTGTCATGATAATATATATGTATCACGTGACCTGTCGCGGGACGAACCAGACCATGACCGCGACTGCCATCTTTATGGGTCACATGACGAACATGATGAATTGCGTAGCGAGCTAGACCGTGACTGGTATCGTGATGAGTCACGTGACAAACGTGACGGATGGCGTGATGAAAGTGAAGAATTTCATCCAAAAAGACAGAGCCATTACTTGAATGATATTGGGCACCGTGACGTTTTGCGTGACCGGTGTCACGAATCCCCACGAGAGCGGCAGATTAGTTATTCGTGTGACGGGCGTCGCGAATATTCACAACAACGATTGCGTGATAATTTGACTGAACGGTCGTGTGACTTTGCATGCCGCGGTGTTGAGTCGTGTGGTTGTTCGCTTGATCAAATGCGTGATGTTCTACGTGATCAAACTATTAGATCACGTGGACCTTTGGATTATTCTCGGGATGTTTTTGAGAGAAAAATAGAACAAGAGTCTGGTGACCTCCGGGTTCCATCGGATAAGTTCATAGACAATTCTCAAGGAACCACGCGTAACTACGACATGCATTCGTCCAATGCGCATGACGCACACGGTTTTGTTTCACATGGACAATGTGCTCGGGAAATGACGTTTTCGACACCCCTTAATAAATCCCCGGCGCGTTCAGTCGACATTGATCGCAGTTCTGATGATCGTTATCTTACGATACAGTGTATCCAACAAAAAATGACTCTGATGGTGGAGAAAATGCGCGATCTTCAGAATTCGATGGCTAATTGCCCAGGTTCACGCAGGTTCTCCACGAAACGTGACGAGACTCGACCCTTAACGGTCCCTACCGCGCCGGGTTCTGAAGTGAACGTCAGTCCTGACCCATCGGGCGTGACGTCACCCTGTGAGAGTAGAATTATAAATCAGAATATGAAAGGTCACTCGGTTTCTCCGGAATCCGCATGTGATCACTCAGCTCTCGAGATTGGCACATGCATTTCTCCCTTACGCAGTAGATTGCTCGAGATTGAAACTCTAAACATTGTCGAACGTAAAACCTCAGCTGTTGTTCGAAATAACAATTTCACGTCAGCTGATGCTAATGAAACGAGAGTTTCACACACGACTAAGTTCGACAGAGACACTCAACATGCGCAATCTGACGGTACACTAGTTGACTTGCCGACACAACCTAGTATTGACTCTGTCTCAGAAACCGACACTACTGGCTCAGAAACCGACTATTCACACAAGAGCGAACTTTACAATCGTGAACTATCGGCATATGACACCCGATACCTCACGGAGACGCGATATTGGGCTAAATCAGAGGTCAATTGCTTCGAACAGGATGTGAAGTCTGACCGTGATTCACATCAGAGTACTCGGGATAAACTGATCCCGAGCCTTTTAGCTGCGCAAAGTTTGGAAAGGTGTACAAATAGCACATCTTCCCAAAATAAAGTTGTTCAACGATCACCAGAATGTTTAACCCCTGAATCAACGGAAGAAGTAACTACAGACAAACCAGACAATGTAAACTTGAGAGATGCTGGGAATTCTGAGCAGCAATTTATGGAATCGCGTGACAGAAATCTTTCTCCATCCACCTATCATGTGACTGGTGACGGAGATAGTGAAACGTTAGTCACTGTTTCCTTAACTTCAGTGCCAAACGCTCTTCCCGCTCCGCTGGAACGTTGCCTTCGCCCTGAAGTCAGGGACGCCTGTGACGTAACGCCAGTCGTGGCGTGGAGTATCCTGTGGTTTATAGCAGGAAATCTTCTGTGGTTTGTGGTGTGTAACCTCCTATACCTGATGTTACTCAGTTTATGGTATGCGATGTTTATCATTCCTGGTTCCATGAGCGTGTACTTGCTTTCTCGTTTTCTGGAATTATGTTTTAGATTGACCGAATGGATCCTGGTCCGTATGGTTGATCGACACGGGAGAACTTGCAACTATTCGAACGAAGATAATGCGACTTTACTGAAATTTCAGAGGCTCCATTGGGTGAACTCATCCAGTGCTTGTCACTCTGCACTGAAATTTATTGTAAACTGCATCGGAAAACAACGGTGTGTTTTGACGTTTGGCTCTGTCCCTGGGGACTCGGCCCGGCGTCAACGTAACTTTCTGTGCCTGACCATATTTGGTTTTACTCTGATTCAGATCGAGTGGTATACAAAACTTCCCATGTTGCGTACTGGTTCTAGCCAATCAGTGGCCTGGGTTGAGTGTATTACGCTCTTTCAATTTGACCTTGAACTGGATCACGTGGTTTTAGTCCATTCTAGCGTCGGGGCATTGGCAGACGTCATAACTGAGAGGAGGGCATTCCGACATCCTCGTGTCAATTCGGATTCTCTCGGTGCTTCTAACTTGGTGCCGTTCCGAACAACATCAAATAAAATAGACCTGAACCAAGATCTGACCCGATTCTAGTGTGGAGTATACACTATGCAAACAATTTCAGATGTCTTTGTAGATTGTTTCGAAAACATCCAGATAAACGAAACGAAATATCTGAAATGGAATCTGTATTTTGGAATTAATGACTTGAATTCATAATCTAGGTCAAAAAGAATTCCTCCGTTGATTTTTTATCATTTCCATATGTTCAGATACTTGAATTCGCATGTATGTGTTTGTAAGAAGTGAGGCGCTCTACGGGCCAGAACGCATACCTGTACCCTGGAACTTCCATGCTCCAGTCTCCTTTGTTTTGGTAGGGAAGAGGAATGGAGAGATTCGGTATCTTAAAAAAGATTTAATTGTAGGTTAGTCCAGTTAAATCTTGGGAATGGAGATTCTTTTTAAAAAGAGCACGACTTTGTCTTGTTAATGTCAAATTTAAGTGTTAATATGTTTTATTCTATTATATATGGTTTGCCTACATCCTACATCCCAATAGGCCTTGAGACAACTAGATGTACTCCAATATTAAGTGTTGCCCAGGGGTTTCGTGACCTGAGGGCCGCACTTTCGTTTCTGTGTGTGTACGATGCGCATGCCCGGGAATCTTGTCTAATATATTGGACATTCTCTATATTTTTTGGGACGGTTTTCTGACCGGTTACCCACCCGAAGTAAATATGAAGGCGACTGTCGAACATATTCATTTCTTACAGAATGAGTGTTAAGGAAAGAGTAAAGAATATTACGGACATTTTTATGGGCATTTTATTTTAATGGAACAAATCGAAACACCGTGGACAATACTTCAGAGCCTGACGTAATGGATGCGAAGATACACTTTGATCTTGCTCGTACAGCAGGTTCTTGCCTGGAAATGTGAGCGATATCCAAGATATGAAATTTCTTGTGGATTGGCCGTCCGCATCTCCATCGTAACCGGTTTTTGCTGGGATTCTGAGAAGTCCGAAGGCATATTGTGCTTTGAGTGTAGTCGTTGAATGTCGATCGAACGATTCCCGTCATAGGGTTGGGGTTTGTCTTAAAATGGCGATATAGCCTGCCTTTAACAAAACGGGGAAGGATGTTGTAGTGACACCCCCGGGTGTATGTATGAAATGTACTCGCTAGACCGCTTTTGATAGCCAGGTGTGAATTAGCCTTGATCCACCTATATATGGAAAGTAGACTCGTCCATTCCTGCACTGAGCGCCTGCGCACTGTCCGACCAGTGCTCTCAGCACGAAGGATATACGAGAGATATTGAACTGAGCTTACCGAGAAAAGACGTGGATCAAAGTTTACCTGCTAACTAGCTTTTGGTGCGCATTATTGATGGATAAGAAATACCTTATTCAAACTTGAGGAGTATTCCTAAATAAGGCTTGGGAATCCTCTTCAAATGTAATGAGATACATATATACCTGTTCTTTGTGTTATTCTGTATGCAGTTCGTTCTGTATGTATTTTATACATACACATATACCAGAAGTGGAATTGAAATTTGAATAAAATAATCAAAATATGTTCGGCTTTTACCTCTACTCGGGAAATGAAGTCTTTGTTTCTAGAAGCTAAATCATTTTAGACACTCCAGTCCTTACCTGATCAAGAGAGATAATTTTGTAAAAAAAAATACAAGTATAGATCCACACTGGTGCAGAGCAGAAAGTTTTATGACCTTTGATATTTGTGGAGCATGCTGCAGGACTTCCATTAATCTGATATTATCCACACAATCCCATTCTACATAATATTTTTGCCATAGCACAGATAAAATAGGTCCCTTCATTTATCTGTTGTGGATCCAGAAGCTATTGTGAGCTGCAGGTTTTGTAAAAGTTAGATCCAATTATTCTGAGTGAAGAAATGAAGTCTGGCATGGTTGTTTTAAGTTAGAACTTGGCATCCTTGGAAATGTCTGACCGATTGACACATGTATCACCCTGCATGTGGTCATTACATGCGTATTGTTTATTTCGTGAGGAATCAGCTGATATCCAGTGGGGGAGGAGGAGGGTGTGGTTTGCACAATACTATGCGGCCAATCACCGGCTCTGATTTTCACCACCTCTGTCATACCACACCTTTCTGACGCAGCTAAACCAATCGATAGTCTGTATTGGTACTTCCAAGTTCATCCAGTAAATCCATTGTGTAACTGTCCTGTTGCGTCTTATATCAGAAGTGCTGAATCCATGACCCGCATGTTGGAATCAATTGTATACATTTAATATCAAAGCTCAGTTTACTGAAAATGTTTATGGCCTTCATTATATTTCATTCTTTCATCATACACAAGGTGTAATCCATTATATTGGTTCTCACAGCAGACGTGTAGGCCTACTCAATAGTATTGGGACGTGAATGGTATCCTTACTCAAGGTAATTTGAGAATAGATTCAAGAATAATTTTGAATTCAGTGTATTGAAATGTTAATTGACATGTATGCTGCTGGGAGATGAACCTTTGAAATGGGAATTGCAGGCCTGCAAGTGGCTCACAGTGAAAATATAGGAGGAAATTTGCAAAAATATAGAAGAAATATAGGAATTTTCAGAAGAAAATATAGGAAATAAAGGAGTGTAAGACAGGTTTTCTGGTCTACATTGTGTGTTCCAAACTTGGTAGTTTTCTGGTGTTTGATCACTTTCACGTCGTAGTGGTGGTCGTTCAGGCGACCTGTTCTCTTGTTTGATTCAGCATAGAGTTTCTGAAATGTATTTCCTCATGACAGAGCATTGATGAAAGTTTTCATGAGAAAAAGTCAAAATATAGGAGGTTTTGAGTAAAATATAGGAAAATATAGCAATGACTCAAAAATCTATGGAAATATAGGAGGCACTTGAAGGCCTGGAATTGGGACAGAGACACATGTGGTTTGACAAACAATAAACTATGATTTGATCCTTCATTACAATAATATATTTTATAAATGCACAAGAAATTCATGCCAAAAGGCAAAATAAATACCCCCGCCCCAAAGGATATAGGAACAACCTGGGCAACGATTTGATGTAAGACTCACGAAATATAATTGACAAAGGATCTGCTGGAAGTTGTATTGTCAGTCTTTTGTCCAGGATATTACCTTTTCAATGGGTGGTCTTACAGCCTTGCCGATATCAGTGGCGTGCATAACCTCCCGTAGCCCTTGTTGACGTGACCAGGTGATGCCCACGCCATTGGGTCGGAGAAATCAAGCTATAGCGCACGACAAACAGCAAAATTCAACTCATGAAATTCGACCCAAATACATGAATAAATACCTTATTTCATTAACTTATCCATATACACACACAATCTGCTCACGAAAGCACAGAGGGTAGAAAAAAAAACAAGTGACTCGGGATTGTTTTTGTTTCTCGGCACCACAGGTAGCTAAGATTCATAGCGTCTCCCTACTGTCAACGCTATGCCGCGGGATATGCCGTGTGTAATTCAGGTAGGTAAACACCGTCGGAAACAGACCAGAAAATTACATTCACTCGCCCCAAATCCCCGCTATCGTAACATATGGTCCTATCGGTTTAGAATGCCATCAATATTATTAGTTACAAACACTTACTTGCACTCGAAATGCGGCACAGAACGAAATGGATCGAGAGCCAGCAACGTGACAGCCATGTCTTCTTTCTGTCTCCTCGAACTAGCGGACAAGGTACGAGCCACACCAAAATTTGACCCCGTTAAATTTCGCCCGTGGGACTAAATATAGAATCTCCTGCAGGCCCACACGTGTGAAATATTCCCTGCCCTATTGATTTGAAAAAAAATGTCCAAGTACCCTTCAACTACAGTCTGATAGTGTCTACCGTTTTTTCACACGTGTGGGCCTGCAGGAGATTCTATATTTAGTCCCACGGGCGAAATTTAACGGGGACAAATTTTGGTGTGGCTCGTACCTTGTCCGCTAGTTCGAGGAGACAGAAAGAAGACATGGCTGTCAAGTTGTTGGCTCTCGATCCATTTCGTTCTGTGCCGCATTTCGAGTGCAAGTAAGTGTTTGTAACTAATAATATTGATGGCATTCTAAACCGATAGGACCATATGTTACGATAGTGGGGATTTGGGGCGAGTGAATGTAATTTTCTGGTCTGTTTCCGCCGGTGTTTACCTACCTGAATTACACACGGCATATCCCGTGGCATAGCGTTGACAGTAGGGAGACGCTATGAATCTTAGCTACACCACAGGTAGCAGTCCTTGTATATCGGAGGACAAATATTGCGAGATGTATATATGGGGTGGCACTGGGGGCCATATTATATCTATAGCGACCCCCCCCCCCCCCAAACCTTTTTCTAACCCCCCAACCCACCAAGGACTGCTGCCTGTGCTCGCGATCGGCACATATCAAAACGTCCAATTCCTGCTCGCTTCACGCCATCAGTTCAGTTCAGTTCATATGGTAAATCCCTCCTCTATACAGGAGCACCTCCAGACTGGAGTGCATAGGTCCGTGTAACCTTGCACAGTTCAATTTTCGTTTTTCGTTTTTGTAAATTTTCAATTTTCGTTTTTTGTTTCTGTAATCTCAAAATCAAAAATTTCAATTTTCGTTTTTTGTTTTTTTGATCTCAGAATCAAAAATTGAAATTTGACCGTCAATTTTCAATTTCTGATCCTGGGATTGCAAAAACAAAAACCGAAAATTGATATTTGACAGTCAATTTTCAATTTTCGTTTTTCGTTTTGCTTCACGCAAAAATGAAAATCAAATATTGAAAATTGCCTCGACTTGTCCGTTTTTCGTTTTTTGATTTTAACTTTGACGTATCAATGTTGAGTTCGCACGTGGACGGGTTATGATGTCACTTCCGGTACGCCGAGTAGAATAGAAATCGTGTCGTATAAGAGGTGTGGAGGTGAGAGGCATGTGGCCCACCAGGCCACCCTCGGGAGCCAGTGTATTGATCGATTTGTTAGGGTATCTATACATTGCCTTGGTCAGTTGCTCACGGTAGTTCTGGATAAAAAAAAGATCAAGGGGTATTCTCTAAATCAAACCATTTATTGAACAGGCTCAGCTAGCTCATTACGACAATCCGCTAGCTGCACTGTTTGAGATGTGACATCGCTGGCATAACTTTGATGTCGGGCTGAAATCGACATAGTGAGTCAAAGCAAAAACCGCCGGCTTGGGATGCCGACATGCTAATTCAAAATAACCTCTGGGGATGAAATGATCGAGATTGAGGCAACGACTCAAGAACTCACTCGAATCATCAAAAATGTCCAGGTAAACCCTGTGTGAGGATTCACGATTTACCTGGACTTGTGAAGATGCACCAGACATGTCTGGATAGGTGGCATCCCGCTGTTCTCATTGGTTATTGGCATTCAGGCCTGAGCCAATCAGGACGCAGTCTTAGATTTTCTCATTTCTAAAAATAGATGTTTAGAGCGCTACACCGCTATTTGTTATTGATTTGAAATATAGTATTTATAAAGATACCAACAAAGATGTATTCCCAATAAGAGTAAGCATCGCGGTGATGGGCCGCGAAATCCGCATAAGCGGCCCGTAAACCACCATTTCAAACCAGCACACAGTCGCCACGTTTGATGCCAGACGTCTGAATGCTTCAACGCTTCAGGTCCAATCTCCAATTTGGGACTTGGATCGTTGAAGCTTCAGATGCCCGTCAACGTTCAGCGTCGAAAACGCTTCAACGCTTTAAGTGCGGATGTCAAACGCATCGAAGCGGGAAGTTCCTTTGGGGGTTATGATTAGGGTACCCACGTATTTATTATACTATCCTACTTTAATGAAACTACCGTGTGTATCACCTCCGTTGTTCTCCATATAATGCATCACACCTGCTGCACGAATGCCTACTCGCTTCTGCACATGCGCAGTTGGCCCATTATAATCTAGGTCGAATGCCTAGCTCCAGGGATCTATAGTGTAATGAAACTCACAAATCTTTCCCCCCTACTGGTTTTCCATATTATGCTCCACACCTGCCTAATCAATCCGATTTGCGCTTTCCATACTACTCCGCGGACCGAAAGTGACATCATAAGCCTTGTGCGTGCGCAGTTAGCATTGACGCGTCAAAGTTAAAATCAAAAAACGAAAAACGGACAAATCGAGGCAATTTTCAATATTTGATGTTCATTTTTGCGCGCGAAGTAAAACGAAAAACGAAAATCGAAAATTGAATGTCAAATTTCAATTTTTGATTTTGAGAAACCGAAAGCGAAAAACCAAAATTGAAAATTGAAGGTCAAATTTCAATTTTTGATTTTGAGAAACCAAAAGCAAAAAAACGAAAATTGAATTGTGCAAGGTTACACGGACCTGCATAGTCATTAAAATCACATTGATTCACGTTAAAAACAGGAGTAAAAAGTGAAAGTAAAATAAAAGAGGAAAATAAAGATAAAAAATGAAAATAAAAAAGAAGTGTGAAGTTGGGAGTCGCCAGATTCCGGAGGATTTTCCACTTCTTGGATCATCTGTGGAAATGTAGGGTTCCAGTTCATTCACAAGTCTTTAACAGTTCGTTTCGGCGGTGATGCAACACATACGTGAAACGACGAACCAAGCATCTTGCTTTCCTTTCCTTTGCG